>RJWM01004643.1:0-99140 GCA_004363535.1 Dasyprocta punctata | reverse complement strand
ATCAGGGATCAAACTCACAACCTTGCACCTGCCAGGCAGGCACTTAAGCCATTGAGCTAAATCCCTGGCCTGATATGAGGGTATTTCATAACTTTCTTCTTTTCTAATAAATTTACTTGGGGTTAGAAAAATTTTAAAAATCACCTTTTTAGGAAAAATTTGACAATAAGTGGGTGATTTGGCCTCTCTTTGGAAGAGGAAAAAGCCCACTCCTCTAACTAAGTTTGCTCAATTTCCTGGAGCATGGAGCAAATATTGTTCCTTATCATTGGTCCTACACCTTACGAATTCCTTCCTTATCTGACCATAAGCCCTACCATGGGTTTGGTCCTTAAGTCCCTAAAAGAAGTGGCTAACAGATGGAGCCTTGGTTTGTGGGCAGCAATGAATTAGAGCTCTGCCCTCCAAGGTCAAGTGGGAACGGTAATACTGAGGAAAGACACCAGCCCTGGTCAATGGCAGCACCTCATGGGGGCACTTCAGACTGTATTTTCTTTTGTCTTCTCTAGTGTTTATCTCAAGCTGGGCGTCGTGGTACACACCTTTAATCCCAGCACTCGGGAAGCTGAGGTAAGAGGAGCATTGTGAGTTCGAGGCCAGCTTGGGCTACAATGCGAGCACAAGGCAGGGCGAACCTGCCTTAAAAAACTAGGGCTGGGAGTTTGACTCAGTGGCTTAAGTGCCCGTTTGGCAGGTGCAAGGTTGTGAGTTCAATCCTTGGTGCTGCCAAAAAAAAAAAAAAAAATTTCATCTAGTGTTTATCTCCATCTCCTTCTTCTTCTCTCTCTTTCCTCTCTTTCCCACTTGCCACTTGTCTTCTCTCCCTTGTTTTCCTACTTCATTCTCTGTGCATTCCTCTTAAAACCTCTGCTTGTCATTCTATCTTGCTCTGTCTCCTTTTCCCTTCTCTCTTCCTTCACATCTCCTTTTATCCACTAACTGACTTACAGTAGATGGAATTAAAGACTAGCTTTATGTATTCTAATTTATAAGGTTAAAATCAGGCAATTTAAACTACATTTCTTTCATAAAAATAAGTATTATTAAATAATGTTCTTATGCACATAAACCATAAATAATATTTTCTGCATGTCAGTGATATTTGGTAGAGAAAAGCTCCCTGCCATGGTTTATAGAATGCCCAGAAGAGAGAAAAGTTGGCAATGAGGCATTCTTCTGACTAGCATGAGGGGAATCCTTACAATACTAGCAATGAGGAAAGCCTTGGGTGGTAAAAGGTTGAAGGTAGATTCTCTAATCCAGTGTTCCTGCTTTATTTTCCAAGGTTCTCCCTCCATCCTGTGCCCTACATAGAAATGGGCATCCAGAGAAATTACCTGGTTTCTCCAAAGTCACACAGTGAATTCATGGCAAAACCTGAGTAGAATCTATTTGCTGAATGCAACAAATATGTAACACAGGATATATAATGTTCTTTTCAATAGGAGCTACAAGAACTCAGACAGCTTAATAATAAGATCCAGTCATCATTTAAGTGCAATTTATGATCTCCAGGGAAAAGACAGAGCATTTAACCTACACTCATTTACCAGGCGGACAAAATCAGATTCACCCCCAAAGCCTATAGATTACATGTCAACTTCACGTCCGCATACTATAGGTCACTCTAATGGAGGGTTAGGGACATGGGCATCCACACAGGAGAGGATCTGCTTTCCTTTCAGCACTCTCATGTACTCAGCACCTCCGTCACTGACACACCAGACGGCAGCTCACGGCAAACAGCTGCTGCCTTTACCGAGGTCCTCCCACACCCTCTAAGCAGCTTCTGTGATAAGCCACATGATTCCTCTTCTGGGGAGGCAGTGATCTGCAATTAGCAGGCCATTTTGCTGACTGACTTTGGATTTATTAAGGCCTGGATTACCAGAGCACTTTTTTTTTTTAATGACACCTGTCCCTTTCTGTTTGGTTGCATAAAGTATTTATGGAATATTTATTATAGTCAAGCAGTATGCTGGAGACTAGGAACACAGACACAAAAGCCAGAGTCCATGCCCTCTAGAGAGTTATGGCATCATCAGGCAAGGGGACAAGAGGACAGGATAAGGAACATTTCCCTTCTTCAGAAAAGGGAAGTCATGACCTGTGGGTTGCACAAAGTGCATTTAACTCAATAGGTGGGTTAGGACGGACATCTAGGAGGAGGAGACACTTGATTCAGGTCATGGGACAGGAATGGGAAGGAGCGGAGAGAAGCCAATACAACTTGTTTTGTAAAAGTAAAGTTTGGGGGGGCAGCAGGCAAAAAGGGAGCTGGGGATCAAGTTGTGCTCACTTGCTGTGTCACTAGGTTTCCCCACATAAATGACACTTTTCTGTGTTAAGCAGGTAGGGATGTATAGGCTTTGCTTTGGCTCTGGAAACAACTTCCTTTGGCTTTAAATTTTATGTTAGAGTGGCGCACGCCTTTAACCCCAGCACTCGGGAGGCTGAGGTAGGCGGAGCATTGTGAGTTCGAGGCCGGCTTGGGCTACAACAGGAGCGCAAGGCCAGCCTGAGCTACATAGTGCGACCCTGCCTCGAAAAACCAGGGCCAGGAGTTTGGCTCAGTGCCTTAAGCGCCTGCCCTGGCAGGTGCGAGGTTGTGAGTTCAATCCCCGGTGCTGCAAAAAAAAAAAAATAAATAAATAAATTTTATGTTAGATGGAAAGACAAAGGGCCAGGAGTTTGGCTCAGTGACTTAAGTGCCTGTCTGACAGATGCGAGGCTGTGAGTTCAATCCCTGGTGCTGCAAATAAATAAATAAATAAATAGATGGAAAGACAAATACATCTGATATCACTCACATGGAATCTAAATAAGTCTAATTCACAGAAGCAGGGAGCAAGTCAGACACCTTGGTACATGCTGTGCTCCTAGGACTCTGGGAGACTGAAGAAGGAAGACAACAAGTTTGAGCCCACCCTGGGTAACTTAGAGATTTAGTGAGACCCCATCTCAAAAATCAAATGAAATGATTATTAATGTGGCTCACTGTGAAGGCCCCATCTTCAGTACTCAAGAGGAAAAAGAATCAGAGAGCAAAATGGTAGTTACCGAAATTACCAGGGATTAGGGGAAAGGGAGAGAGATTAGGGGAGATATTGAGATGTTGGTCGGGCAACACAAAATTCTGGTTACACAAGAAGCATAAATTCAAGAGATCTATTGTACAACATAGTGAGTCTAGTCAATAATCACATTATATTCTTGAAAATTGTTGAGTGTGATTTTTAAATGTTTTTTCCACAAAAAGTTAGGTATGTGAGGTAGTGAATCTCCTACCCAGCCTAATTTAGCCATTCCACAATATACATGTGTGTGTATATAGGAAAACACATGTTGTATACTATAATTTTATATGGGTTTTTGTTGTTGTTGTTGTTGTTGTTTTTGCAGCACCGGGGAGCAAACTCACAACTTCACGTCTGCCAGACAGGCACTTAAGCCAAACTCCCAGCCCTAGTTTTTTAGAGACAGGGTCGCACTATGTAGCTCAGGCGGGCCTTGTGCTCACATTGTAGCCCAAGCCGGCCTTAAACTCACAATGCTCCACCTCTTGTTTTGTTTTGTTTTGTTTTGTTTTTGCAATACTGGGAACTGAACTCAGGGCCTTCGCACTGAGCTGCATCTTCAGCGCTCCCCCTTTTTTGAGATGTATATACAATTTTTATTTGTCAATTAAAGCAATAACTTAAAAATAAACAGGTTAGAATACTAAGGAGGCAGCAGAGGAAAGGTGCTCAATTTTTCTATAAATCTAAAAATTCTAAAAGATACAGTGTATTTTTTCAAACTTTATGTTAAGTTGTTAAGTTTGTTTATTTTAAGAGGGAAGTCAAAGTTACCTGAGTGGTCACTGAGGAGATAGAAATCTGGAAGTCATGGCATGGGACCGACCTTCTCCTCCTATCTTGCTTCCCCCTCATCCTTCTCCATCGGTAAAGAGCACTATCACACAGTTTAGAAGCCTAGGACCCATACTAGGGCCCTTTGTTTCCTTGCCCCATGTTGAGTCCTTCACTGAGTTCTGTAGATTGTGCTTTCATTATTCTCTGACTCCATCTCCTTCCTACTCTCCAGAAATGCCCTCTTTTCTCAACTGGACATCCCACCTTAGTGTGTAGTGTGCAAGACTGCCTTAACAAAACATCACAGACTGGGTGGCTTTAACAATAGTAACTAATTTTCTCTTAAAGCTGGGATATAGAAGTCTGAGATCAAGGTATCAGCCTCTTGTTAGTTTCTCTCCTTAGTTTGCTGGTGACCATCTTCTCCCTTTGATTTCACAGGGTGTTGCCTCTGTGTGTGCCTTATAAGGACAGCACCCATACTGGATCAGGCCAACCCTAATGACGTCACTGTATGTCCAGGTACAGTCGTATCCTCAGGTTTTGGGCATATGGACTTTAACATATGAATTTGAAGGGAACATGATTCAGCACATAGCCTTACTTCTACTCTTCTGTCCTTTTGAGCTATTCTTCATGCAGCCACCAAAGTGATTTTCTGAAGATGTAAACTAGACCAAATTACCTGCATCAAAACCTTCAGCGACTTTCCCATGTACGTAGAATGAAATCCACATGTTCCCCATGGCCTAAATGGCACAGATCCAGACCCTCCATGTGTCTCTCCCTGGCCCACTGCTGTGCAGCCCCATGAACTTTTGTCTGTTTCCAAAATACATAAACTCTTTTATGCTCTGCTTATTCTTCACCTGACTACCTCCTCCTCCATCCTCAGTTCTCAAAGGTACCTTCCCGGAGTTCCTGGCCTTAAATAGACACCATCTGTTATTTTCTACCTAGCCCCAGTTCCTTTACTTGAAAGCTCTTACCCCAATTTGATGTTATGTCATGCTTCCTTGTTGGCGTGTTCTGTTTATCTCCCTCAGTAGACTGTGAACTTCCTGAGAGTAAAGATTATGTCTATTTTGCTCAGTCTTGTGTACTTGCTGAGTATACTACCTGGTATGGAAAAAGTGTTTAGCCAATACCTATTGAAAGAGTAATAGAATAAAGGGGAGACTGGGCTTTGTTCTGAGGGTGATGGGAGTCTGTGGGAGGATTTCTAGCGTGACCAAGTGTGCATTTTAGAGAGACCACACTAGCTACAGGGAAGAGGGGGCAGTTAAGGCACTGACCTTTGATTAGGGATACTAGTGAGGCCACTGCAGTAGTCCAAATGGAGATGATGAACTATTGATTTAGGGTCATAAAAATGAGAGTAGTTGTGAGATTTAATAGTTGATCGGATGTAAGAAGGGAAAGAGGAGAGAGACTCTAGAATGACTCCCAGGCTCTTGGACTAGATGAGAAGGTGAATGAATGTATTTTTCATGGAGAGTGAAAATATGTGAAGAGAAGCAGAAGGGGAGGTTCAGGTTAATGGGGGGCAAGGCTGATAAGGGAGATGCCTATCTTAGCCCCCTCTTACAAGGCTCCCTTCAAAAGCTGGGGCTGTGTTGAAGTTTCCATTTAAAATGCCTTGCACCGGCTGGTGCAACCATTGTAGAAGTCAGTGTGGAGATTCCTCAAAAAGCTAGAATTGGAGGTCTCATTTGGCCCAGCTATTCCCCTGCTGGGTATCTTCCCAAAAGAACTAAAAACATCATACAGTAGTGATATATGTGCCCCTATGTTTATAGCTGTGCAGTTCGTAATAGCCAGATCTTGGAAACAACCTAAATGCCCATTGACTGAGGAATGAACAAAAAAGATGTGATATTTCTATATAATGGAATACTGCTCAGCTATAAGGAACGATAAACTAGCCGGGCGTGGTGGCTCATGCCTTTAATCCCAGCACTTGGGAGGCTGAGGTAGGCGGAGCGTTGTGAGTTCCAGGCCGGCTTGGGCTACAACATGAGCGCAAGACCAGCCCGAGCTACATAGTGCGACCCTGCCTCAAAAAACTAGGACTGGGAGTTTGGCTCAGCAGTTTAAGCGCCTGTCTGGCAGGCGCGAGGCTGTGAGTTCAATCCCCGGTGCCACAAAAAAAAAGAAAAGAAAAGAAAAGAAAAGAAAAGGAACGATAAACTAGACACTTTCATACTTAAATGGATATGCACCTTGAGAATATACTTATCAGTAAGCTAAATAAGTCACACGTATGTAACCATCGTGTTGCTGCACTTGTGTGACAAACTGAAAGAAAAACTATGTATATATTTATGTAAATGTATATAAAAATTAGTTAAGATAGTTAAAGAATTCTGAGTGAAAAGTAGTTTTCACAGGGTCATTTTCAGATTTCATTTGTACTGTGAATTGTTCTTTTAAAAATAATGCTGCATTCATAGCATTTGTATTTCTTGCCAATATTTTCCCAATATCCTATACATTCTTTTTTGTTATATGATAAAAAAATAAAATAAAATAAAATGCCTTCCACCTAGTAGGCTTCAGTAATCCCAGTTGGAGACAGTGCCTGAGGGCCCTTGGTCACATGCACAGTGCTATCTGTGGAGACCCTCACACGTGTCCACAAGCTCTGATGCCCTGGGAATGTTGGCTCTCCAAATTCCCCTGTCATTCACATCTTCTAGCCCTGCTCAGCCTGTACCATTCCCCATGGCCCCTCACCCTTTGCTTGTTTTCAGCCCTGGCAGAAACAAAGCCAGCCCAAAATACACCAGCCAACTGGCAAGTGATGAATGATTAGCCTCTTGGCTCTAAAAGGTTGGAATGAGGGACCTTTCAGTGCTAAGTGCAGTAACCCTAGCCCTGGGCTGGGTGTAATCCTAGACGGAGGTGGTCTGGGACTGCACGTGTGGACGGGGTAGTGTGAACTGGGGATAGGTCCTCAGCCAGACCGCAAGAAGAGAGTGCATCTCTGTGCAGTCAGTGAGAAGTATGAAATGAACACTCAAATGGAGAGAAATGAGTTGCATGAGGGTGACATGAGAGGATAAGTGATTCTGGTTACTAAGAGAAGGCTCTCCACAGGGAGAGGAGGCAGGCCTAGTGGTCACAACCACTTTCCTTTTTGCTCCTCACCTAAAGTGAGATAACACATTTACGGAGAGATTTTCATTTTTTTCCTTCACTTTTGGCTAATATCCTATGGCTCTGTAGCTTTGGGTAAGTAATGTGATATTTGTGAACCTTAGTTTTCTCATCCCACTTAATGGGATGAAGGATTTAAGGAATTACTGGCTCACAGGAGGCTTCCCATAACGTTAATGGACTCTGACTTTAGATGTTTAGTTTCTACTAAAAACAAACTTCTGTTTCAGGAATACCAGGACACTAGAGAAATGCACTCCCCTCTCAGATGTCTATGGTTTACAGTGCGATAGTGAGTATGTGTTCACTTAAACTGTGCTCTAGAGGATATCAGTGTCTTAATCAAGGGTTATATGTAACACACAAGTGATCATCTAGCATTTAATCACACATTCACTACTACTTCAAGGATTTCAGTTACTGTTGTTTCCCTTTAGTCCCAGAGCATTGTAATGAGTATCATTAATGTATTAGGTAGGGCTTCCTTGGGGAAGAAGATGTGACTTATTTATCAACCAGTTAGAAATGAGTTCTCACCATTAAAATTGGCAGGCATATTGACCAAACTATATATTCATTTTCTAACCATGCTTATAGGAACAGAGAATTTCTTGAGCCCTGACCATGAGCCTAGATTCTGAAATGGTCCTGTGTCAGGTCATCATGTCAAAGGAGTCAAGCCGTCCAAAGCTTTAATGTTCTCCAGATTCTGCTGTTAGGTTGCAAAGTCTCTCTAAGTGAACCCTTCATATAAAGTATGGTTAATATACCCACTGTGATTAGCTTTTCTAACTGGGTTTTTGTCTTTATTAGCTAATAAAAGTGTGTCTAAAAGTGTCTGAAATGTGGCAGAATTTGCTCTGAAATTTCTTATTGTTGTTGTTTTATATTGCTTTATTTGAGACAAGGTTCCACTATGCTGTCCAGTTTGGCCTTGAACTCACAGCCCTTCTCTCTCTGCTTCCCAAGTACTGGGACTACAGGTCAACCCTGACTGACCTGAACAACCTGTCAACCTGTGCGATGCGAAATTGTGAGGGGAATAGCTAGCCCTTCAATAACCCAGTATACATATATATATGTATATATCCAGCTAACGTAATAGTTTGTGCATAATTAAATTTGTTTAGGTCCATTGGCAACAGGTAGCATTAATACATATGAGGACTAAATGTTTTATTTAAATTATTTCATTTGACCCTCAGGACAGGTCTGTGAGGTAAATCTGAGTATTTTTCCCCAATTCTTTCCAGGGAAAAGGAGGCTCAGAGATCTTAATGTATTGCCCAAGGTCACACAACTATTAAGAAATGAGTCATACTTTGAGCCCAGAGCCCTTGTACTTAATCACTGCACAGTGCTTCCTGAGAATCTTCAGGGTTTGAGTCTGAATAATCTCCCCTCAAACAGGGCTATAGTCCAGCTCTGTTAGCAGCTATGTTCTCCTCACTTAATGCCCCTCTGCTAAGAACCCTTCAAACTGAGAAGGAGCTGCCCCACAGTGATACCTCCGTGGTGATTCTGCCATCAGCCTCCTTCTCCTGTTTTCCTCCCTCATCCTTCATACAGAGCCTTAGGGTCTTAGAAGTTGGGACAAAGGCCGGGAGTTTGGCTCAGTGACTTAAGCACCTGTCTGATAGGTGCGAGGTTGTGCTGCAAAAAAAAAAAAAAAGAAGAAGAAGACTAGAAGTTGGGACATCCAGCACCCTGCCTGAGGGTCACACCAAGGCACCAGGATCCAGAGGTTGTTTTCCAGGTTGGTCTGAGAGCAGCCCAGTTTGGGCACCTGTGTGGGGTAAGTTACACCATGTCGGGGCAACTGTAGTCTTTCTTCTTTTTGACCAGACTGTGCTGTCCCTCATGTCATCCACTGGTCCTATTTATGCCTAATAGAGTCACTCAGAAACCCAGGCCCTCCACCACGTAACAGCCCTTCAGGTGTGTTAGGATGGGTTCATGTGTCACTATATGTGCTCCCTTAGGAGAGTGCTGGGGATGTCAGATGCCTTGAAATGTAATGTAAGCTCTCCCTAAGACCTGCAGATCTTACTGGAAGCTTGGGAACCTGAAAGACTCTGCCTTCATAGGAATTTGTCCATCCTCTTGGCAAAGAGGTGTTTCCTGGCTAGTTTGCCAGAGTCAAAGAGGAAAGTGCTAAGGCCTCTCCCCTTTTATTTTTATTTTTAATGAAGTATAACTTATTTAAAATTGTTTAAATAGCTTTTTGGTTTTAGATTTTTGTTTTGTTTTGTCAGCACCAGGGATCAAACTCACAATCTCACACCTGCTAAGCAGGCGCTCAAACCACTGAGCCGAACTCCCAGCCCTATTTTTTTTTTTTTTTTTTTTTTTGAGGCAGGATTGCACTATGTAGTTCAGGCCAGCCTTGCTCACGTTGCAGCAGCCCAAGTCAGCCTCGAACACACAATGCTCCACCAACCTCAGCCTCCTAAGTGCTGGGATTAAAGGCGTGCGCCACAACGCCCAGCTCTGGTTTTAGATTTTTGAAATTGAAACAGTTTATATAAAACTCTTATTTTTATTTATTTATTTATTTTTGACACAGGGTCTTGATATGCAGTTCAAGCTGGCCTTGAAATCACTTTGTAGCCCAGGCTGGTCTTGAACTCAAAGCAATCCTCCTGCCTCAGCCTCCCAAGTGCTGGGATTACAGGCACACACCACCACACCCAGCTAAAACTCTTTTAAAATGCACAATCTGGTGATATTTAGTATATTCACAGAATTCTTCAAACACTACTTCTGCCTAATTCCAGAATACTTTTGTCACTCCAAAAAGAATCTCAATATTCATTAACACTTACTCTCCATTCACCCTTTTCACAGCTTCTAACAACCGTCAATCTACTATCTGTCTCTATGGATTTGCCTGTTGTGAAGATTTCATGTAAATAGAAACATACATTATGTGATCTCTTCTTCTTGCTCTGTCCACTAAGCATGTTGTTTTCAAGATTTATCTGGGTGATAGCGTGCATCAGAACTTTATTTCTAATTATGACCAACTTATAGTCCATTGCATGGCTATGTAACATTTTATCCATTCATCAGCTGATGGACATTTGGGTTGTTCCACTTTTTGACTACTTATGAATAATGTTTCTTCAGCATACATTTTTTGAGGGAGTGGTAGGGATCAAACCCAGGGTCTCAAATATGCTAAGCATTCACTGTACCACTGAGCTTTAGCCCCCCTACGAGCATATGCGAACATGCTTTTGTGTGAACAGGTGCTTTCGGTTCTCTTAATCATATACCTAGGAGAGGAATGGCTGTGGTCTGATAGATATATATGGTGATGCATTTATGCCAAGCCCTTTTCATATACAGTATAGGACTTCTGCTTGGGCACAGAACTTGGAAGAACAGTCAAGAGCCCATTTGCCCCCTACAGGAGCATGGGATCCAGTCCCCTTCCTCCCAGCAATCCTTTCCTCCTCTCTTTCCTGCCTTAGAGGCTAACAGTTTCTTCAACTCAAAGATGCCATCAACCGGGCATGGTAGTGCACACCTATAATCCCAGCACTGGGGAGGCTGAGGCAGAAGAATTGCAGCAAGTCTGAAGCTAGCCTGGACTACATATCGAGATCCTAGACCCTGTCTCAAAAACAAAAGAGAAAAAAAAAAGATGCTATCAATGTAGTAATAGTTCAGAAGGAAAAGTAATGTCAGCAAGGTTTCTTTTGGCATTGACTGTAAAAGACCATCTGATTTAAAAATATTAAATTATTTGTGTATTACAGGGAAGGAATATTGCACTCCGGATCTGGGAAATTATACACAGCCTTATTTAAAGATAGCAATTTGAGTATAACCCAGCATTTTTGCAAAGGAGGTAAAGGAAGAACAGTTCTGTAGCTTAGCAGTGACCATAGACAAACCCTTACTGATGAGCCCTGCAGAGTTGAAAGCCCCAGAAAGACAGAAGTGGCATGACCTCCAGGGACACCCAGTGGAGAGAAAAGTTACTCTGGGCTACATTGAACTAAAGATTAAGTAAGCATCTACTGCTTAATTCTTCATAAAGCTTATTACAGCATACATTTTACAGTACAAATATATATAAAGTTATTTTCTAGTGCTCATCTTTGCTTTCCTTTTGCCACTCAGAGAACTCAAGTACGGAGGCATGAATTTGCCTTCCAATGTTTTCACTGTTTCTTTTCCAGTATATGTGCTTACACGTTGAGCGGAGCTGTGGTTCAAGAGGGGAGCCTAGGGCATGGAAAAGTCAGATAATCTCCCTGAGTCTCTGTTCCTTCACCATTAAGTGAGAATAGGAATGATAACAACAACAGTAATACAACCTACCTGTCAGTGTTGCACAGAGGATCATGGTACAAAATGTAAGCAGTAAAGAAATGCAGCTGATGTCACTCCGTGTTACAGAAAGTACTGCCAGCATCCACGCTATCTCAGGAAAAAGGGTTGAGAAGAATACTTTCAAAATTCTCCCGATTCCAGCTAATCGTGATGAATTAAGGCCAAGTCACCAACCTTCACAGTACATTCTTTGCCGTCGCCTGGAAATCTGATGACTTGAATGTTGTAGAGATTAACCACTAGGAGGCACACCTTCACCACTTGAAAGCCTGGGTCCTATTTCCCCAGCTTCTTACCAGTGCGTTTTCCCATCCCAAAATGATTCGAACACACACCTAAGCATCAGGAAAGTTTTCAGGCAGAGGAAAACCCAAGGCCACAATTCCTTTCTCACTTGTCTCCTTTCCTCCTTCGTCCTCCTCATTTTAACTAGTGTCAACTCTTCTCTAGTGCAGCAGCAGGGCCCAGTGATACTCACTCACCTAGAAATTCCAAGGAAGAATCTTTTATTAACTCTTCTTTAGACTGTGCACCTAAGTGTTATTTGTTGTTTCAAAGTATTGACCAAGACTGCTGTGGGGAACTCTGCCTTGTAGACTTTGTCCCCCCTTGCTTTGGCAATGCAGAGTAGCCACCAAGATCAGAAACAATATTTCCTGCATGTCTTGCTCAATCTACCAATCTACCAAGTAAGTACTTGCCTTACTTCTTAATTGATATATTTAAGAAACTGGCTTATATTTAAGAGCATTTAAGTTGGTGATTTAAGATAATTCCTTTCAAAAAAAAAACTTTTCATTTGAGGAGCTGCAGTATATGTCAGACTTCCTTGATCTACTACTGATGATACCTCTAGCCAAATTCCTGCTTTGCTTTTCAGATTTAGAAGGTTGACCATGTCTTCTCATCTTGCTGCTAAGATTTCTAGAGATTTTTGTATGAATAAGAATCATGCCAGGGATATAGTTCAGTGGTACAGCACCTGCCTCACAAGCATGAGGTCCTGAGTTCAATTCCCAGTTCAAAAAAAAAAAATTAATGTAAGGGATTGTTTAAAACACAGATTCCTCCACTTCTCACCTATCAGGATGGCTATTTTTATCATTAATTAAGTTTACTGGTACAGTTTTGTTATACATAATGATCACATTCATCATATGAAATGTGTACTTGTACATGATATATCTTGATTCTTCTTTTTCCCCCATTCCCCTCCCCTCTCTTCTACTGTCTTTCCCTTCCTATTTTTAAAAGCTTTGTTTCCATTTTATCTTTTTTCTCATTTTTTTCCTTTCCTCTTCCTTCCTTTCCCACTCCCCCTTCCTTGTGCCCCTTCCTATTTGAATGTTTTCTCACTATTTCACAATATATACTATACCTTCTGGTCCTTATTTACACTTTCAGTTTCTCACACAGAGAAACAATGTGATATTTACACATATGCCCATCAGAGGATGTTTATTATTTTAGGAGGGAGGATAACAACAGTGGGGGAAGGACATGGAGAAATCGCAACTCTTGTGCATTGCTGATGGGGATGTAAAATGGTGCAGCCACTGAGGAAGAGAATATGGTAGTTCCTCAAAAAATTAAATACAGAAATACTATATGAACCAGCCATTCTACTTCTAAGTATATTGTGTACTCACAGGAATTGGCAGCAGGGACTTAAACAAATATTTGTACATCTATGTTCATAGAAGCATTATTCACAATAGCCACAAGGTAGAAACCATTTAAGATTATCAATTAATAAATGGATAAACAAAAATGTAGAATGTGCATACAATGGAATATTATTCAGCCTTAAAATGGAATGGACACATGCTACAACCTAGATAAACTTTGAAAACATAAATGAATTAAGATAGACACAAAAGGACAATCACATGATTCTACTTTTTTAAGGTACCTGGAATAAGCAAAATCATAATTAAGAAAAATGGAACAGCGATTACCAAGGGCTTGGGCAAGAGGGCAATGAGGAAGTATAGTTTAATGGAAACAATACTTTCAGTTTGGAAAGATAAAAATTTTCTGAAAATGTATGGTGGTGATGGTTGTACAACAATGTGTGTGTAATGTCCTCACATAATAGTATAAATGGTGACCCTAGCACCATCCATAGTTTGATGTACCCCAGAGTAACTTCTCTCTCCACTGAGTATCCCTGGAGGCCACGCCACTTCTGTGTCTACCAAACGTCTTTCTGAGGCCTTCGGTAACTAGCAATTTACAAAGCTTGCTCACATTCATTCTCATTTAATCCATAGCATGGTTTTGTTAAGCACTTTACTCGCTTTATAATTGAGAGACTTATACGCAATAAATGATGTCACTCTTTTCTACACTGTATCTTTCTCGTCACTTACCCTTTCAGTGCTGTCTTTGTTTTGCTTTGCTGTAGTATTTCTGATACTTATTCTAGGCTTAGAATAAAATATATGTATAATCTACTCATTTGCAGTTAAACATCCTTAACCATAACTGCTCAAGATGAAACAATGGTTTAGACTTAAGCAGAAAGTGTAACACTGGCTAGGCAGGAGCTAATGCTGCAGAGTTTGTTTGCTTCCCAAGGTTATCATAAAAGAATTTCTAGAAGCGAAATCGCTTGTGTATATATGTTTCAACAGAACCATGCTTTTGTTTAGGCTGCTTAGCAGGTGAAAATCATGAGATTTTTATCGTTGGAGCTTCCTTTTACAGAAAGCTAAAATGTCAGGTAGTTTTTGAAGAGTTGTGAATAGCTGTTCAGTTTGGGCAGACCGCACCTCATCTTTTCAGATAGATGTTTCTGTTGGCAAACATGCAGCTTTCACTGATCAGGCCCAAATACTGAAGATATTGTTGGTTTGCATTACAGTTGCAAAGATTGACTTGGATATATATTTCCCAATTGTGATCATGTGTGACTTCAAGAAAGCGAAAATGTATTTGAATTTTACAAAATCTACTTTTAATAAGCGCTGAGTCTCAGCATTTATAAAAGAAGGATCTCTGGGACAGACCGAACAGTTCATAGGAATCGCTGCAAGATGAAAATGAAGAGCCCTTGTTCAACAGTTGCTAAGAATTTTAAACCCAGGCATGGAGACGCACACCTGTGATCCCAGCATTCCAGGAGGCTGAGGCAGGCTGAACATAACTTTGAGCCCAGCCTGGGCAACTTAGTGATTTAGTGAGACTGTGTCTAAAAAAAGAGATGTAGCTCAGGTCCTGAGTTGAATTCCCAGTACTGAGGGGAGGGAGAGGATTTCAGGGGACAGGGATGTGGCTTAGAGGTAGAGCACTTGACTAGCATTAGAAAGGCTCTGGGTTCTATCCCCAGCACTGGGAGAAAACATTAAGCATGGCAACATCAGAGCATTAAAGCAAAGGAGGGGTACTTTGTAAGTTTCATGTCCATGCTGTCAGCCTTGGTTTTTCTTATATTTAATTTTTTTCTTATATTTAAATTTTATATGTTTGTTTATTGAGTGGTTGAATGGATGAGGATATTAACATATTACAAAATTTAAAAGATACCAAAAAAAATTCTAGCTTCTTTCCCTTTTAGAACCTTTGTTACCTGTTTCTTGTGTACCTTTCCAGAACTTTATTGAATTACAAATATACCTATCTGCAATATATTATGTATTCTCCCTTATAACACATATGCACAGGTATACTTCACGTATTGTTCTGCCTTTTTTAAAAGCAATATAAAGAGATGTGCCTCTCGAGATCCCGCCATGTTGGGCAGGGAGACTCTGACCAGAAAACAACCCAGGCTGCCTTCCTGGTGAGTGTGCGTGACTGGCGTGGACCCCAGGAGGAGAAAGAGATGTGCCTCTTGTAGGCCTACCAGAGAGTGGGCTAAGTATCAAGGGCTCCCGCTGCCCCTCCTCTCCCTGCCGTAAGCAACCTGCTAGTTCAGAGGACTGGCTAAGTTGACAACAACTATGGTACATAAAGCAACTAAATGCTTGTATTGTTCAGTTATTTTGTAGGCCTGGAGCCAGCAGTCTGAGCATCTCTTGGGAAGATGATAGTATGCAATGTAGCAAATATGGGGGAATTCTTCTCTGTCTTGTCTTTGAGGCCCAATATTGTTCTCATTGTTTTGCTTTATTCTGATTTTTTTTTTGGCTTTATTTCATACTCTGTTTTTATTGGTTTTGTTGTGTTTTGTTTTTGGTTTGATTTTACTATACCTGATGGAATGGTCAACTATTCTGAAAGTAACAAGGTATGCTGTGGTTACTGTTGTTTTCCTGATGTCTTTCTTTGAAGTTTTGTACCAGTTCTACTGCTTTGTTTTGATTGACTTTGTTCTGTTATGTTTTGTTGGATTTTAGTATCTTTAAAATAAAAAAAAAATAAAAGCAACGTATCTTGGAGATCATTCCTTATCCCTTCAGATAGTGGCTCCTTCTTTTTTCCATGGCTGTACAAACATAATACAACTTATTTAACTAGTTCCCTTTAGTGGATATAAATAGGCTACTTCCAATTACAAAAGCACTTGCAACGAAAATGCTTACAGATCACTTGCTTTTTTTATATGGGAGTGTTTCTGTGGAATTTTTAAATCCAAGGTTCTGGTTTGTTTTAATTGCAATGGACATTGCCAATTACCTGCTAAAGAGATTGTACTAATTTGCATGCCCAGCAATATGGTTATTACACTTTGTGTTGTTTGCTAATCCAATAGATGGTATGACATAGTGATTGGTTGCAGTCTTAATTTTCTTTCTCTTATCAGTGAAGCTAAACATATTTTGATTTGATTTGATTTGATTGTGATAGCAGAGTTTTGCATATGCTAGATAAGTGCTCTATCACTAAATTACATTTTCAGCCCCCTTTATACCTTATTGTGAGAAACAGTCTTGTTAAGTTGCCCAGGTGGGACATGGACATTCGCTCTTGCTGACTCAGTGTTTTGAGTGGTAAACAATTTTTCAAATGGTTAGATGTCAGCCTTTCTACAGGCTGACTGTTCGGATCCTCATTATTTCTTTATTGTGTTAGACTGTGTTGTTTGTTAGTCTTTTTCTTGTGACTTATATAAATGCTTTATCCATTAAGGAAGTTAGTTCATGGTTTGTGTGAGCACTGAAAATATTTCCCCCAATTTGTTTTGTGTTTCTGATTTTGTTTTGCCTTGCAGATTTTTTTAAAATGTAGTTGAATTATCTATTTTTTCCATGGTTTTTGAATTTTGCATCATACTCAGAAACCTATTCCTCATTGTCATACTTCTAATATTTCTGATTCTGCTCTCACATGTAAACCTTTGCTCCATCTGGAATTTATTTTTGTATAAAGTATGAAATAGAGACCTACTTTTACTTTTTGCCAAATGGCTACCTAATTGTCCCAATAACATTTATTGAATAACTCATCTTTACCTTACTGATTTGAAGTTTCATCTTTATCAAAGAATAAATTCCTAATCATGTATATATATATATTTTTGACACACAGTCTCACTATGCAATTCAGGCTGACCTTGAGCACACTTTGTAGCCCAGGCTGATCTCAAACTTGCAACCATCCTCCTGCCTCCACCTCCTGAGTGCTGTGATTACAGGCATGAACCACTACACCTGGCCCTAATCATATTTCTAAATGTGCCACTTCTTGTACATATTTATGTTTCTTTCTGAAAGTTCTATTTTTTATATGAGAATAATTAAGCATGATGTATGAAAAAAATAAAGAAATAAAAAGAACTTTCTAAACCTCTTTCTAGTTTGGGGACTAGTCATCAATATGACTTGTCCAGAGCCACCCAGATTCAATACCAGTAATCCCTAAAAGTCCCAACATATGGTTATTTTCACATTTACAGTATTTAAAGGGAAAAACATATCACAATAGTTAATATGGTTAAGAATATGGAGTTGGAAGTTGAATAGATCTGGATATTACTCCGAATTCCACACTTAGTATGTGAACTTGGAGAGTTACCTGCAGAGTTAGCTGCCTTATCTGATTTTCAGTTTCTCTTTTCCTAGGACAGCAATAAATAGACTTCATTGAATCCATTGAGAAATGAATGAATGCAAAGTGCTTTTAATGGTACCTATACATAGTAAATTATTATTGTTGTTTTCATTGCTATTATGATTTAATCCTAGGGTAACTAGCTCACCCATATTTGTTTGAATTGTTCATTTTATTACTGAAAGTCCAAAATTCTGGGAAATCCTTCAGTTCTGAGCCAGCCAGGCCATGGTCAACCTAAACTCTGTCATGATGAGCAATGATTAAGAATCTACTTTTCCTCTATCAAGATCATACTACTCAGTTTCCACACTGATTAACTCAACTTTTACAGAAATATCACAAATGCATGTTTTCACATAAACATAAAATTCATGCTGTTATCTAATTCCGATAGAGTGCCCCTCCCCAGGGCTGATAGACATTCTTTGGCCATCAGAGCCTAATCTAGGATTTCCTCTGGTTTCCACCTGAGCCAAGATCAAAGAGCCCTGTCCCCAAGAAGGGGAGGTGCTGGGGAAGAAGAATGGGGGTGGGGTCAAAACAGGGCTCAACAAAAGCAGAAAGCAGAGTAACTCCAGGACACTAGGGACTGGAAATACTTTGCTTCTAGAATTAAACAAAACCACAAAGCAGTCTCCTTGGGACTTACTTGCTAGAGCAATTGCTTTCCTCTCTCACTAATCCTTTTCACTTTAGACACTGTGATATATTGGTAGAGGACACGTCACCTGGGAGATAGTGTGTAATGAATTTCTCAAATTCTCTCACTGAAACTGTGTCTCATCTGCACAGGTGTGAAGCAGGCTCAGAATCCCCGAGGACAAAAGGACCAGATCCTGGCTAGTTAGTGAGGAGAGGGGAAAGGATTATGTGTGTTGGAGAAATCAAGCCTTGAGTTTAATTAGACTTAATTTAGTGGTGCAATAGAAAGAGGCCTGGACTGAAAATCAGAAAACGAAGTTCTCATTCCATCCCTTTCATGGACTAACTCTGTAATCCAGGTCAACTGCTTCTTCCAGTGTCTCCCTGCACAACTCTAGGGGCGATGTCACTCACAAAGACCCAGGAACTTGTCCCCTTGCAGCTGGCAGTACAGGGATTGCCATATCCTCTCTGGCCCTTCATTTCGTCCCCTGTGAGGTGAAGGGCTAAATTCGATGATAGTCTTTCATTCAGCTAACATGCTTATGCTATAAAAGGCCCTGAACTGGGAGCAGTGACTCAGTAATCATTGATTGAGGAAACACTGCCGCACAGTTCTAGTGTTATGGTTTAGACCTAAAACGTCCCTCCGTAGTCTCTTGTGTTCAGAGATGGGGCTTTTGGAAGTTCATTAGATTATGTGGGCTCTAACTTAATCAGTGACTTAAGTCATTGATGGATTTGTAACTTGATGGCATTATTTGGAGGCCATGGAACATGGGAGGGGGTACCTAGTTTGAAGGGGCATGACCCTGGGAGCATAATCTCGGGGACTGTGTCTTGTCTCCAGCCCCTTCCTCTGTGGCCCATGGGAGGGCTCTCTCTCTCTGTCTGTCTCTGTCTCTGTCTCTGTCTCTGTCTCTGTCTCTCTCTCTCTCTCTCTCTCTCTATCCTGCCTGGTTGTCAATGAGGTGAG
Source organism: Dasyprocta punctata (assembly GCA_004363535.1). Lineage (NCBI taxonomy): Eukaryota > Metazoa > Chordata > Mammalia > Rodentia > Dasyproctidae > Dasyprocta > Dasyprocta punctata. The sequence goes on along the minus strand of RJWM01004643.1, from coordinate 80,168 downwards.
AGAGCTTTCCTCTGCCTTTGCCATTCAGCCACGATATTTGTACCTTGCCACAGGTCTAAAAGCAATGAAACTGTTTGACAGTAGATTTAAACCTCTGAAATCATGAGCCGAAACAAATTTTTCTCTTCTTTCTTTCTCTCTCTTTCTTTCTTTCTTCCTTCCTTCCTTCCTTTCTTTCTTCTTTCTTTCTTCTTTTTGTTGGGGGACTGGGGGAACACTAGGGATTGAACCCAGAAACTGCACTGATGTTTAACCCCTGCCCTGTTTATTTATTTATTTATTTATTTTGAGATAAGGCCTTCCTAAGTCTCTTGGTTGTCCAGTCTGGACTTGAACTCCTCATTCTCCTCCCTCAGACTCCCAAAGTTCTGGGTTTATAGGCATGGACAACCAAACCTGGCTTTGATTTCTTTTAGGTATTTTTTAAGGTATTTTTTCACAGAACCAGAAAGCTGAGTAACACATCTAGTTTACTTAGGACTGAGATTTTTTACCTAGTACTGAACATTTTCTGGGACTGAGGAATCTGTGGAAAGCAGGGTTTTTAGTTTTAAAGTCAAGATAGTACCAGGAAAAATAAGGCAATTTCGCCACTCTAAGTTTTGTATAATTGAAGTTAAATATATGTTGCTATAAAAAATTAAACAAGGAACATTTCTTTCATATTTCATTGATTGAATTTGGTTTTAGTCACAGTATTTTAAATTTATTTATTATTATTAATATTATTATTATCTGATACTGGGAATTGAGCGTTGGGCATGCTAAACATGCTATACCACCAGTTAATTTTTAAATATTTTAATTATTCAAGCACTATTAAAGATGCATGTGAGATTTCATGTTTAGATAAAGGGAACACCTGTTTACTACATTTAAGGAGTCCTGTGTTATAATGGAAGTAGTAATAATTGAATTATGGCATCATAGGACATACACTGGGTTAAAAATTTGGAGGTCTGAATCCACATCCTGGCTCTGAGATAACAATATTTTGTATGTGAACATTACTTCTAAGAAGTATAAGTTGCCACACAAATGCAATATGCTTATAATTATTGGTGGAAGGAACAGAGAGTTCAATCTAAGATAATTTCTGAGACCTGGGCCAAGAAGCAGAGCCTGGTTGGTGCCGGTGACTTTAGAGAAGAATCCAGTGCCGATGCTTGTGTGAAGGAAGGAGGCTGATCCTCTGGATTTGCAGAGTCCTGGAAAATGTCGTCAGTGATGAAAAACATCTATTTGGATTAGGCAGCCTTCGATAAGTAGGTGGATTATCCAGCTTCCTTCATTTGGTACTGACTAGACTTGTTAGACAACTTAGAACTATCAGGAAGGAGGAAGGCAGGGAATGTGTGCTAAATCTAGTGCAAGGGTGAAACATGGTGAGTTGGAAGACGGCAAGTTTGGCTTCCTTCTATGTATGTGCAGAGAATAAGCAGGGAATGGAAGGAATTTGGGGGAAGGTAGATGACTGGAAATGGGAGAAAGCCCCAAATTAATCATGGATGGTCCTGTAGTCATGGGAGCTAAAGAAAAGGCTGGTGGTTTGGGTTAAAAGGAATAGGTGAGGGGAAATGTAGAGGAAAAGAAATTTGGTAATTATCTCCCTTTACCTTTCCCAGGCTACTTGGTGTAGAAATTCTCCAGAGCAGAGTTCTGTTGAGGTAGAATTCGGGTGTATGAACTTGGATGGGCAAACAAGTGGCATCTCCACTAACTTCCAGTGAAATGTAGCATTTCCTTCAATTATCAGTGAATGCCACGGACCATGGTTTTATTAACGAACATGAGACATTTCATCAGTAGAAATAACACATTTTCAGAACACATCATTGTGTTGTATCATGAAATATCTATGTATGTCACTACTCTGAAATCATATTAGAATTTGGAACTGCTAGTAGGTCTTATTACTGAACAAAGAAGTATATAATATTGTAACTATATTACATGTTTTTGTTTTGAGAACCATTTTTCAATGTAATTGATTTATTTTTTTAATTCTACATATTCTATTTTATGCCTCTGAAATTAATGAGTAGGGGACTTGTGGAATATGCAGGGTAATCTAGGTATTGTATTTTATGTATTCTGAAAAGGGGTCCAGGGGCTCCACTGGACTGCTTAGGGGTCTCTATCCCTGGAACTCTGATACAATTACCCAATACCTCCCCCACCCCTTACCATCCACTCCTTTATACAAACCATTAAGGGAACTCCATGGACACAGGGACAAATGTTTCTGATGTAGTATTTCAGCACAGTTACAGCTAGGTTAAATAATATCTGTTTTAGCCACATGTGCTGCACGCCTATAATCTCAGCAATCAGGAGACTGAGGCAGCAGAATCACGAGTTTCGGGCAGCCTGAACTACATAGCAAGACCTTGTCTCAAAACAAAAACAAAACAATCTGTGCTAGTTTTCAAATATAGTCAAGACCTGGAAAATATCTAACAAAAAAAATGAAATTGTATTTACTTCTCCAGTGTTGTTATATTACCTTTCAATACTAGTTTTTTCTTTAGGTAATATGTCATTAGGATTGATGTGTTGCAAAAGATACATGAGTAAAAATGAAAACTATTTCATTTTCCTTAACCAATTTTTAAAAAAACAGTCATGCTGAATTGTATGCAACCTTTATAAAATGATGTAGAGCTATCTATTCTGACATGGAAAGATATCATTTGTTAAGTGAGAAAGCAAGAACAATACCTGAAATAGAATCTCATTTTTGTCTCAAAATACATATGTCTATACATGTATCATTATCTTCCAATTACACCCTACACAGTGATTAACTGTTATTATTCTCTATTATTGTTATGAAATTTTGGGTTTTTTTTATAAAATAAAAAAGTGAGACCAAAAAAGACATGTGTGTGTGTGTATATATATATATATATATATATATATGTAAAAATACCTACAAGGCCACACATCAAACAGGCATTGGTGTTAATAGCTTGTTATTACTATTATTCAATACCAATTTTGTTAGAGGAAAGGAAATCCTTCAAGGAAAAGCCCAATGTTGATGCTAGGATTAGCAGCTTCAGGGTGTCCAAGATATATCCTGTGGCAGCTTCTAGAGGTGGCTGCAGGCTCCAGATGCTGACTTGAAGATACTATTTGTTTTCTACACCCAGGAGAGGTTTGTTTTTGGGGAAGTGGTTAAACTCATAAGGGTCAAATGCACAAACCATAATTTAAAAGTTTTTCATTAGGATGATAGCACCTACCTGCCTTGCAAATGAGAAAATGTACAAGAAGCTTTTAGCAGAGCAACTGGTTCATGGGAAGCCCTCAGGAAACAAAAACCTGATGTTTCTCAAGATTTACCCATAGGGGAGACTAAAGTGATCAGCAACCATGAGTCACCAGGAGGGCTTCTTGTACGCTGTGTACTCTGCTATGAGTATATCCTCTCATTGCATCCTCAACCCTGCAAGACAGGTGTTATTCCCCATCTCACAGATGAGGAGCTGAAGCATTAAGCTTAGAGTAGCACATGCCTGTGATTCCAGCTACTCTCGCCAAGGCTGAGGCGAGAGGATTGCAAGTTTGAGGCCAACCTAGGCAAAGTGATAAGACTTTGTTTCAAAATAAAAAGCAAGAAAGACTGGGAATGTAGTGCAGTGGCAGAGTACCCTGGGTTCAATCCCTAATATCAAAGAAGCAGGAGAAGGAACAATTTAGCTGGGTCAGAGCCACTGCTCGAACGCACTTAGCTGACTCATCATCAGCATTATCTTGGAGGTCAGCTTGGTAAGCATGGACTTAAGGCATGGCTGTTAATTTGCATGGTCACAATTACAGCATGTTGCAGAAGTGAATGCCAGGTACTCCATGTCTACTGTCCAGATGTGGCTTTGGGCAGGCCATTTGGTTTCTCTGTGCCTCAGTTTCCTCACCTGTAGTATGAAGATAATATTTGTGCCAGTCTCCTAGGGTTGTAAGGATTAAGTATTTTTATTTTTGTGGTGCTGGGGATTCAGCTCAGAATCTAAATGTTATTAGAATTGAACAATATCTCTAGGGTTTTCATTTAAGTTCATATAGTACTGTTCTAAAACCTACAATCCATTCACTCATTTAACTGATATTTATTAAATGTCTGGTGTGCCTGGTATAGTCAGGTGATAGAGAAGGATCAGGGAAAACATGACAAGATCTGTGATTCTAGCTGGTGGAAACAGAGGGTAAGCAAGAAACAAATAAAAATTCATTTCAGGGTGAGAAAGTAATATAAGGAAGTGTTCTGGAGAGGTACTATGGAGCAGGATAACTACTTTAAATTGGGAAAAGCATGAGTCAGAGCATTTTGCAAGGAAGGGACACTTTTGTGCAGCTTGAAATGACAAAGAGCCAGGCCAGGGAAGATGTGAGGCTGATGCGTTCTGGACAAAAGTAACAACAAGTAAAAGTGCTTTGATTTTACGAATTAAAATATAAAATGCTCAGTTATATTTGCATTTCAGCTAAACCACACGAAATTTCTAGTGTAAGTGCATCCCCAAAATTGTATGGCATGTACTTGTACTTTTTTTTTTAATTATGGTTTAGTTGGCATTTGAATTTAACTGGATGACCTGTATTTTATTGGATATGGGAGCAGAACTGGAGAAACACAAGGAAGGCAGTATGTCTGGAGTAGTTAGTAGCAGAGGTGGCAGGACCAAGAGGAAGGGTAGGAGAGATGGCAGAAACCAAATCTGGACTACTGAAAAGCAAGTTTTAAGAAATAAAATGGTCATCCAAGGATTGTACTGAATGCTGGTGTTTCCTTCCTTCAGTGAAGTCATTGGCTGTACCTTCCTGCAGCCCTATGGTTTCTGGGAAGGACTTCTTGGAAGATGAACAATTGTCTGGGCTGTTGTGCCTGGGTGGTGCTTGCAGAGACCTCAGACCACTGGTTGACCTGCCTGAACATAGCGTGCAATATACATTGTTTGGTCTGAGCTCTTAAGTGCTCTTTCCCTGTTTGTTTGTTTAATTCCTGTGCTTTTGTATGTGATCCCCTATAAATCTCCCTTTTCTTAAGGACTCTGTTTGACAACTTCATTTCCCCCCCAGTTGGAGACATTTCCCCTGTTAAGAATCAAAAAGACTAATCACCCGAAACAGAGTATTGGAGACACCCTCAGACTCACATGGGACCAGAAAGTGCATGATCCTGGCCATATTAATAGAAGAGTGTGATGAGAACATATTTGAGCACAGAAACAGTGACGTCCTCAAAGCCCAATGGGATTCCTTTTGGGAAATAAACTCCTGACCCCTTTAACAATGACATTGTGGAGACTCACAGTAGAAGAGACCACAAAAAATCCTGGGGTCAAATACTTTAATTTAAATGTAACAAAAATGGAGGCCTGGGAGGATTATGACTTTCCAAAACTAATGCTGGTGCTGGACCCCAGCTCAGCACTCCTAACTCTCTGTCCAGTGTCCCTCACGACCTAGTCAGGCTTGGCAAAGAGAGGCTCAGTGATGAGGAGGCAGTGGAAATGGCAGCAAAGCTTCAACCTGACTCTCATAAGATGCTGAAACACAAAGCACTTCCACACATTATCTCATTTGAGGTAGGAATAATTTCCACTTTGCCAGGAGCTCAGAGAGGGTAAGGAACTTGTCCAGTGTCACACAATTTTTAGGTGGAAGATGAACAGTCAAATCCAGATCTTTGGGTCTGGTTCCTTGGTCTAGTGTTGTTTCTGTTATAACTGAAAAGATAGACAAGTTGCAGCTGGCACCAGTGTGTCAGAGATCAAGGGTGGGGAGATGGTTGGGAGAAGTAGCCTGCAATGTTCATAAAATGGGGACCAGCCTGGAGTTCCATTGGGCATTTCATCTTTTCTCAATATCTCCTCCTATCCACATATCAAGCTCATGACCACTTCCCCTTTACAGACGAGGGACTGAGGCTCAGACAGGTTAACAACTACCCAGCTGATTAGTAGTAGAGTTAGGACTTGAATTCAGATGTCTGACTTGAGTGCCTCAGCAGGTTTCTACTGGGTGTTTTGGGATCAATGGAAGTGGGGGATGAAACAAGGCATGAGGGAGGCACATCCCTTATCACAAGGATAAAGAATCAGGAAGGCCCAAGGATACAGGAATGATCTTGGGGACAAAGCCTATTCCTGACTGTCTATTGGATTCACTCCTCTGTTCCATATGCAAATATTGTCCCAGAGTTTTAACCAAACCTCTCTTCTCTGCATGGTTTGTAGATTTGCTGGAGGGTTAAACCAGTGCTTTTCCTGCATCTAGTTGTGTTTCACCTTTAGAGTAAGGTCTTCAGCCCTTCCTTTCTCTGGCCACAGCTCCTTCCCTCAGCCCTGCTCCCACCCCTCCCACCAGCATTCAGCAGGAAGCAGAGTTGAATTGTCTTGTTTTCATGCCAGAACTTGTCACATCTTCTCCTGGCTTCCTCCCTGCCTCCCTCTCTTACCTAATTTTTGTTTCCAAAATACTTGTGAGGTGTTTCCCCAACTAAAGGTCCTAGATGTACTAGTGGAGCATTTTCTGTTGATGTTGTCTTATCTTTTCTAGTCAAGGCATTGTTTTATATTGGGAAAGCAACATCATTAATAATATTATAATTTACCCTAGTACTTAATTCAGCACCCTGATAGGTTCACAGTAAGTCTTTCTGCTCTGAATTGACAGCACACGGAGGGAGAGGTGGTATTTGGGTGGGTCTGTTATTGCTACTGTTTCTCTTGTTTAGGCGTCTGTTGTACCAAAGAATCTATCCAGGCTTGGTGTCTGGGACATTTCTCAGGTCACTGGGTGACCCTTTTTACCTTTGGGAGAATGCTAGGAGTCAGCTCATCTGTCCCAGTAATTCAGGATTCCCAGGTGGTGAGTGGAGTCTGCTGCCTACCAACCAGCTGCCTCTTTGCTCCTTCTCCTCACCCTGAGCAAGGTTCTGTAACTGCTGAAAAGCAAATGGAAATTTAAGTCCAAGGGACTACAAAAAGATAGAAAATGTAATCAATATTTACTCCTAGCAGTAAAATGCCAATATTTTGGAAACTTGCATGAATAGAAGATAGGATTCTTTGCACCTTTTTTTTTTTTTCCCTTACTGGACACTGAACCCAGCCAGAGTCTTCATGCTGAGCTACATGTCCTCCTTATGCTCCAAAGTAGGTCCAGGCATGTGATGAGCCCGGAAGTTCTGAACAGAAGTGTTACATAGAATTTCCAAGAAGTCTGCCTAGATGAAAGAGACACTGTTTGACATTCTTCTACCTGGTATTGAATTGGGCCAGTAAATGTCTAGCTATAATGGCTGTGCCCCAGTTGCTATTTTAGAGTGTGAAGAGGAGGATGACAGGGATAGCATTGGTTTGGGTCATTGTTGAGCAGGAAGCTGCCACTCCAGCTCTGGGTTTCCTGAAGATTTTATAAAATATAAGCTAATTTTCTTAATTTTAAACCACTTCAGTTCTTAGTTATTCAAGGTGAAGCCAATCATAACTAACATACTGTATTTATTATTGTTATCTTTACCTTATTGGCCCATAGTTCTGCTTTCAGACCCACAGTTTCCTCTTTACGCCACTAGAAACAGTTTAAACGTCATCCACAGTGCAAAAAACTTTGCCTGGTTCTGACCTCTGTTGTCGATCAATTTGTACTTTCAATGGAAGGAACCATGTGTCCCAACCAGTGAGATCCATGACATCCTCTCTGCTTTCCCTCTTTTGTGTCCCCTCATTCTGCATTTCTGATTCCAGGCCTTTTCATACTTTCTATGGCTCCTGTCTACAGAATTCTCACATTTATTAGGAAAGACTGAACCACTCTGAAAGTGAAGAACTTGAACTAGAAAGAAGGGAAGGGAAAGCATTTCGAGTAGGTAAAAACAAGAAAAGGGGAAACAGATTGAACATAATTTGTGGAAGAGGCTGAAAGTGTGGCAGGAGATCAGATTGCATGGGAAAGAGGATAAAGACTTAGGAGGGTCTTCAAGACTTAGGAGAGCAGTTTGAACTTGATCCTGGGGGCAACAGAGAGCCCCTACAAATTTTTGAGGTGGGTTGTGACAGAAGGCAACCTATGTTTCTGAAATAGTCAATTTGTCCAAATTGTGCAAAAACAGATAGAAGGCAGGAAGAGCCTGGAGACAGGAAGACCAAAATTTATCTTCTACCCAGTAATCAGATGGTCAGACATTGCCAGCAGACTTTGAAAGAGGCCATATGAAATAGCAAAATTAATAGCTGTAGTGATTTCAGCTAAGCAGAAGAATAAGAAGCCTTAAACAAAGGCTTTCCCCAGAACTCCTCACACAGAGTAAACTGGAAGCTTCCAAATAGTGAAAATTGGTTCAGTGCTTTTGAAAACAATTTGGCACTATGGATTAAGAGCCTAAGGAATGGTCACACCCTTTGACCCAGAAATTCCACTTCTGGGAATGTTAGGGAAATAGTCCAAACTAGAGAAAGGAAAAAATGCATAGAGATCTTAATCACAATGAGTTTTAGAACAGTAAATATTAGAAACAACTTAAATGGTAATAGGGGTATGGTTAAGCAAACTATGGATGCAAAATAACTATTATCCAGCCATTGGCTCTTTGGGGTAAGGAGATCAGTCAGACGATATGGAAAATGCCCTAGTCGTAATTGGAGGGCAGTAGAATACAAAATACAATTAGTGGATTATTATATAACAAATACCTCAAGTGTCGAGAAACCAAGGCTGAAAAGTGATATTCCGAATGACTGTGTTTCTTCATCAGGCTGGAGAGACTATAGATTTTGCTTCTTTTCTGTTTTTAAAAGGTTTTCTTCAATATGCTTTTTTACATGTATGTTTTTTGGTTTTTTGGTAATGGGGATCAAACCAGATCTTATGTGGTAAGCATGTGCTGTTACACTGAGCTATACCTCCAGCCTCTACACTATACTTATCATGATAGGTAATGTTGAGGAGTATTCTTATTTTTCATCCTATTTACTCTGAATTGTTTGACTTTTATAAGAATGTACTTGGCCAGGTATAGTGGCACTCACTTGTAATTCCAGCTACTTAGGAGGCTGACTTTGGGGAACTGAGAGTTCTAGACCAACCTGGGTTACTTATTGAGACCCCATCTCAGGAAGAAAAAAAGAATGTAATAAACATGTATTATATATTTCTTTAAAATGACTTTGTAAAGACAAAACATACTAATAAATGCAATAAACTATAAGACATTGTCATATTGTCAACCGTACCAGTACCATTACCAGTACCAGTCCCAGTACCAGTACCTATGTTCATCTTCTATATGATGTGGTTTAAAAAAGAATGAAAGACAGACTTTGGAGTGATGGTGGTGCACCTACATTTAATCTCACTTTAGCTAGATGATCATGGTAAGATCATCTGTGAAGTAGGGAATCACACTTCCCTTGCATAATTTTGGGGGGGAATCAAGTGAGAGCACATACAGAAATCTCTTAGCACAGTGCTCTGCATTTTGGAGACAAAGTAAACTGGCTGTAAATACCTATAGCCCTTGTTTCTTCGGTTTTGTTTCCTGCCTCTTGCAGGTGGGTAACTGAATTTACAGGGTTGACTGTCGAAGAAGAGAGAAAGAAACTCTGGGCAGTTTCTGGGTCTTAGCCACCTCATGTCTTCATGCTGTGTTCACCCTGGTTTTTCTTCGCACTGAACTCACTTGGCAGTTTCTGATTTTTATCTGTCTTTGCAACACTTTTCTTTTTGCCGGGACCACACTTTTGCTATGCTGTGCAAGGAATTAATTGTAGAAGATGTAATTCATTTTCAGAAAGGAAGTTTTATTCTCTTCATACTCAATTGGCATATATTTAAAAATTATTTTATGTTTAAGGTTGGAACGTAAAAGTGTCTTTTGTTTGCTTAGATCATTCTGTTACAAGTCCCATGACTCCAGTTTTTATGCAAGTCCCAGTTTACAACCCTGCTTCAAACTGCACAATTCCCGGGCTGGAGATTTAGCTCAGTGGCTCAAGCACTTGCCTGGTAAGTGTAAGGTTGTGAGTTTGACCCCTGGTACCACAAAAAAAAAAATTAAAAAAAAAAAAGTCAGGACCAAACTGCTCAAGTTCCTTCAAAGGAAGGTATATGATTTTAAAGGATCATCAAGATTAGGAAAGAGACAAAGGAAGAATAAGCCAAGGAGTGCTTGTGGACCGTCTATGGCAAAGGCAGTGAATGCCAAGAATGATTTTGGGGGTGCTAAATGGCACCACCAATTTCTTCAACATTCTGCTTAATAAGACTTTCACAATTGGCCAGATTTTCTAAGTTTCTCAAGGACTATTTAAGTGAGAACCCATTCAAAACCTTATTGAAGTCCAGAGAGATGACACTTATTGGCTCTGTATGGTCTACTAAGGCTGCCAGACTGTTAAAGGATACTAGCATTGAGTCTCTGGTGTTGTCAGCATGCTGGGGAATGATGCTACAGGAGGAAAGAAGAATCCCCTTCCCTCCCCATTCTGAATTCTATTCTTGAACCAAGGGTATGGCCAGTCTGCAAATAGAAACACAGCATGTGACACTTGGCCCACAGATCCTGCCCCTGCAAGTCAGGGTTACTGTTGCTGAGTAAATTACTTGGCGAGCACTTTACCTCCATTTAGATAGAATGACTCATTATTGAGTTTTGAAGACAAAGGGAATGGCATATTAGCACTTTAGGAACAAGCACTCTCTCAAGGTAGCCTCTGCCTTAGATTGTTAGGACTTGCTGAATGGAATTGGAATTAATGCCTGTGTTATGTCTCACTGTCTATACATACATGGAGGTGGAGATAGATAGTACCTTCCATCTGTGGATGCTTCCTGCTGTTTCCAAGCATTCTCTATGCTTTCTTTCTTTCTTTCTTTCTTTTTACTTTTTTTTTTGTCTTGTCTTTTTGAGACAGGGTCTTGCTATGCAGTTCCAACTGACCTTAAACTCACTTTGTAACGACCCTCCTGCCTCAGCCTCCCGAGTGCTGGCATTACAGGCATGTGCCACCACGCCTGGCTTCCATGCATTCTTTCATCTGACTCTCAAAGCATAGACTATTACCTTCATCTTATAGATGAGGAAACCGAGCCCTATTGTTCTTTATTGGCAGACACAGGGAAAGAAATAAGATCCCTTTTTCCTAGTGTGCCGAATGCATACTCGTTTCAGCAAGTATGTATTTATTAAACCAAGGGACTGAGGAATCATTAACAGTAAATTTTGAAAGCTTGTTATTTATCTAGTACCAGAGTAAACTGAGGGTACTACTCTGATGAAATTAATGATAAAAATTCTAGGCTGGGGTTGTAGCTCAGGGATAGAGCTGGTTTCAATCCCAAGCACAGAAAAAAAACAAAAACAAAAACAAAAAAACTCTAGGGTTCAGTTTATATAATCTAGTCTTGCAGTGAATGGGCTTGTGCCTATATAATATATATTTTTACACATGTGCTTCGTGTCCAAGAGGAATGCTCAGTGTGGTGGCATATGCCTATAATCCCACTACCCTGGGAAGCTGAAGCAGGAGGATTGCAACTTTCAGGCCAGCCTGGGTAGTTTAGTACCTTAGCAAAACCTTGTCTCAAAATTTTAAAAAACGGACTGGGGATATAACTGAGTGCCAAGACCCTGAAGAGGCCAGATGTGGTGGCACATGCATGTAATCCCAGCACTTAGGAGGCTGAGGCAGGAGGATTGCCATGAGTTTGAGGTCAGTCTGGGGTACATAAGTGAGTTCAAGGCTAGCCTGGACTACAAGACCTTGTCTCAAAAACAAACAAACAACCAAACAAAAAACAGCAAAAGGAAAATGAAAAAGGAGATATAGAAAGTGGTAGCAGTGCTTAAGAGCAGTAAAATTATAGATTCTTTTATTTTCTTGTTTATACTGGTGTGTGTGTGTGTGTGTGTGTGTGTTTTAGAATGTAGAACAGGCTGGCCTCAAACCCTCTATCCTGTGTCAACCTCCTGGGTGCTGGGATTATAATTGTGTGCCACAGTCCTGGGCCTATGAATCCTTTTTTAATCAGAAAAGATACACTTACAGTAATTTCCATGTTTATATATACTTTAGAGTTTCTAAGAAACTTTTACATATTTTTTAAAATTTTATGTTAGAGGGCCAGGAGTTTGGCTCAGCAGCTTAAGTGCCTGCCTGGTAGGCACGAGGTTGTAAGTTCAATCCCCGGTGCTGCCAAAAAAAAAAAAAAAACAAATTTATGTTAGAGAGAATAAACCCAAGCAAAATAAAATTAAATAAAGCCAATCAAAACAAGACAGTGTGACACAGGATTTCAAAACAAGATAATAGGAAATCAACAATACCATAATACCTCTTGTTGTCTCCAAAATAGCTGCCCATGCCATCAGATACAACAAAATCAAACAAGATATAACAGAATAAAACCTAACCAAACAAAACACTGAGAATGATACAAGATTTCAAGACAAAAATAATAGAGAATTAACAATGGCCACCACCTTCAGAAGGCAATCCCCCATGGATGGTACATTGCGCATTTTTATCCTTTGAATAGATGATCACACTGCTGGCTTTAGGCCTGCAAAGTCAGTGAAACACTAAACACTATAAGCACTAAGCTGTATTTCACCTCATTAACTATCATCACAGTCTGTGTCCCTCTGGACCAGCTGGTCGCCCACAGTGTGTGGCGGGGGTGTTGGCTCTTCTTGTCTCCCTGCCAGTGTGCCGGAAGGGGCTGGCATCTGGCTCTCCCTGAGTCAGCCCGCACATGGCGCTGACTCACAGGAGGCCTTAGCTTCTGGTTGACTTCTTCTCCTCCCCTGCCAGTTTCACATATTTGTTATTGAATATGATTCTTTTTTTTTTTGCGGCACCGGGGATTGAACTTACAACCTCGCGCCTGCCAGGGCAAGCGCTTAAGGTAATGAACCAAACTCCCGGCCCGGGTTTTTTTGAGGCAGGGTCGCACTATGTAGCTCAGGCCGGCCTTGTGCTCGCGTTGTAGCCCAAGCCGGCCTAGAACCCACAACGCTCCGCCTACCTCAGCCTCCCAAGTGCTGGGATTAAAGGCGTGCGCCACCACGCCTGGCTTTTTGAATGTCATTCTTAAACTATAGGAAGCACTCTAAGTAGGGGTTCTTTTATGATTACCATTTAACAAAGGCCATTGCATCCTTAATGTCTTGTCATCATTTATATGAGGTGGACTTCAACACAAACCCAGATCTCCCTCCTGCTTTAATGTTTCTCCCCATTCTTAGTGTGTGTGTGTGTGTGTGTGTGTGTGTGTGTAAGACAGAGAGAGAGAGAGAGAGAGTGCAAGCTCGGGAACACTTACTGCCCCTACTTACTGGACATTTCCATGCCCAGCTGTGTGCTCCCTCCTTTGCTGCTCTTGCTATGTGGTTTCTGCCTAGCACAGTCCTAAGCACCTGCATATGAGGGAACCAGGAGTTGGTTTTTACCTCGTTTTCAGGCCTCACAGTGCAGGGCAGTCCTGCTGCCCCTCAGGGCTGGGCATCTGCATATGGACGGTATGAATTCTTTCCCCCCACAATAATCCTGTTAAGGCACTGTTCCAGGACCCCAGGGGAAGGCCAGGAGGAATGAGGCAAGTGTCCCTTGTGAATATATGGGGCTGACCTGCCCTGTGATCTGGAGGGCATCTGGGCACGGCCCACTGGTGGACACTGGCAGAGCAGGGCTTGATGAGCTGGTGTCACTGATGAGATGTTGTGTTTCTCAGAGGACACGACCCTGCCCCACCCAGAGATTTTAAACCATTCTCCTGGGTGTTGTTGGGTTTCTTTCCTTTTCACAATGAGTCAACTGACCCTGGGCCACAGAACTATGGAGCATTTGAGTCAGGAGAAGAGGGGAATGCTGACTTGGGCAAAGAGTGTGGGTGGTGTGGGAAAGAGAGGGACCTGAGCACGCATGTGGACTGATGTGCGATGTGCTCTGTGACCCGGACTTGCCAAAGGGCTTCCCTGAGCCTGGGTCCTTATTTACAAAATGGTAATGAAGCTAATGATTTTCAAGATACCTACCTTGCAGGGTTGTTGTAAAGTTCAAATGATTTACTGACCAAATTACTTACTGATTAAGTTATTTATTACTTATTATTGTCTTCCTGGAGATAAACTATAAACAAATAAGTATACAGTAAAACTTTGACCATGATCCAGGCATTAGGAGAAATTAAGCTGAGCCAGGTATGGGAGTATATACCTAAAATCCCAGCACTCTGGGGCACAGATGCAGGGGGATCACAAGTTTAAACTCAGTCTGGGCAATTTAGCAATGTAGTAAGACCCTGTTTCAGAATTTAAAAAATAAATAAATAAAAATAAATAAAATAAAATAAAAATAAAAAGAGGTGGCGATGTATCTCAGAGCAAAGAGTTTAAGCTCAAGCCTCAAGTACTGAAAAGGGGGGAGATAAAATCAAGCAAAAGGACTGGAAAAGGTATACTAGATAAGGACATTTTTTTGTCTGGTTTTTTGAGATAAGGTCTCGCTATGCAGTTCAGGCTGGACTTGAGCTCACCATGTCGCCCATGCTGGCCTTGCAGAGATCCTCCTGCTTCAGCCTCCTAAGTGCTGGGAATATAGGTATGTGCTACCATGCCTTGCTAGACAAGGAATTTAGGGATGACCTTTCTGGGAGGCAAGATTCAAGTGTAGTGGAATGGTTTAAGCAAGACAGTGGATATAGCAGTCCTGGCCTGTCTGGTCCTATCTGAACAGCATATGTGAACAAGACCCAAGTAGCCACTCTGCTACCTTCTTGATCCTTTCCAAAGATTCTGGGATTCCATCCATGAGTGCCAGCCCAGGAACAGGCAGAAAGAGAAAGACAATTATACTTTTCACACCTCTGTTAGAGTCAGGAGCACCTACATTTCATGACCTGTTTTTTGTTTGTTTGTTTGTTTTTGTTTTTGTTTTTTTGGTACCAGAAATTGAACTCAGGACCTTCCGCTTGCTGGGCAGGCGCTTGTACCACTGAGCTATATCCCTGGTTTTTGTGCCCTATTTTGTCAGACTCTCCAGTAGGTCATGGGAGTCTATAGGCAGGACTGTTGTTCACTTTATGGGTTTTATGGGGCACTGGTAAGCCACAGCCACTGGAACCTGGGCTGGAATTCTGATTCTGTCATGTTCTTACTGGGTGAATTTGGGTACATTTCTTACTGAAAAGACCCTGAGTTTCTTCATATGTAAAATGGGGGCATTTTCAGAGTTAACTTCCAGGACTATTATGAGAATGAACGGGGCCGAGCAAACAGTAAGTACAAAAGTGTAAGTTACTTATTGCCACTACCCACATCCCAGATGCCTGGTAGGCAATGCATGCTCAATAAATTTTGTAGAATGAAACCCCTAGACCAAGAAAATGTTCCATGAACTATTTCATACCTTGAGTTGCAGCTAAGACAAGGGATACGGTTACCTGGAAAATGCCCCTGGGAAGAACATAGATGTTTTGGAATATCTGTGAGACAAACTAAATCCCTAGTCTAACTCCTTGCTTCCAAGCCTGTTTTAATGCCTCCTTCTCAGAAGAGTGCTGTGTCAAGCCATTAACTTGACACAAACAGACACAGTGCCTGATCTTTGTCTCGAGCTGAGAAGCAGCACACTGGCTTTCCACCCAGCGCTGGCGGCCTTTCGCTCCTGGAAACAGAATCTCCCACCTGCCCTCTGTCTCTCCAGGTGTGTGTGTCTTAGGCTCATGTGACTCCATCTCTGCATTTTGCTGTGGAAAGCCATCTTTGAAGATAACATGGGATGTCAGGATTTGGCCAGATTTGCAACACATTTTAAATTCATGTAATCTAAGAGTGAGAGCAGTGAGACAATCTAGACCAGTAATGGTGAACCTTTTAGAGCTTTCAACGATAACAAATAGCTGGCTGTGGCCTGCGTGCCATAGGTTCACCACTGCTGACCTAGACCATTTCATTGTGTGGGTTAGAAAAGTAAAAAGCAGCATCTCATCTCCTGGAGCAGGGAGATTTTAAAGGGCAAGGGGAAGACCCTCCAACAGAACTCCATGCCCGCCTTGCCACACAAGGATTCTGACAACAGCCCAACAGCCTGATGCTAGAGTCTGCTGGTGAGGGGAGCACAGCAAGCAGCCTTAGGAGTGTGTGGTGACTAGAAAGACCTCCCACTGGTCTCATCCTTGCTTGCTCTAATTCTAAGCAACCACCAGCATGTCGTTTGTTTTCTTGAGTCCCAACCCTGACATGCAGCGATAATGTGACCTTGAGAACATGCCCTCGCTTTGCTCATCTGTGAGCTGTTTCAAAATCCCCCTGTCCCCCATAATGCGGATCCAATGCATCTTTCACTTTCTGGTGATCTAAGCCCTCCCTGAACTGGCAGTTAAGGAAAAGAGAAACATTCATGTCTTCCGAAAGATGGAGAGGTAATCGGCAGGGCTCATCCCCTTGTCCATGCCCCTACTTTTATTCTTTTGGCCATTTTCTCCAGGCAGACCTGACTCAGTTGACTGACCCTAAAGAAACTGAATTAAGAATGTTTAGTAAATCAGTGCCAGGAATTCAGTGTTTAACTGAAGTAGCCAGCAAATCCAGGCTAATGCAGCACTATGCACAACTCAGGGGTCTCTCTTAATACTCTGTGGACAGAATCAGAATGAAAGTCAGGTGTTAGGATTCTAGCCTGAGGGCCCCGGCTAGCCCAAATAGGGACCAAATTGTTCATGGCTACATGACTGTGGGCTAGTGTCTTACCTTTCTTAGCATCGGTTTTCTCATCTATAAAATGAGGACAGTAAGTCTGGCCACATCTAACTCACAGGGTTCTTATAAGACTCATTTGATTGATTCTAGACATGGTGGTGCACACCTGTGATCCCCATACTCAGGAGGATTGTTGAGAGTTCAAGGCCAGCATGGGCTACATACATAAGTGAGTTTAAGGCCAGCCTGCACTACATAGTAAGACCCTGTCTGAAAAAAACAAAACAAAATGAAACAAAACAACAACAACAAAATCCGAAAAACAAAAAAGACAAAACTCATTTGACTGAGCAAATTTGGAATATATATCAGGCGATAGTTCATGGCTTTCTGTTTATGTCCCTCAGAGAGTGGTTGTAACACTCGAGCAGCTACGTACATGACTGACACACAATAGATGTTCAGTGAGTATAGTAGCCACAAATAATCGTTGTGGCTTATAAAAATTCCTATATGAAAATGACTTTAAATAGAGCAATATAAATATGTAATTTTCATTTTCATTTTAATCTGTTAGCAGGTAGGGTTAACATATAATCCTACAGCCACCTGTCCCAGCCTGACCAATTTCTTCCATCCAGGGAACCTCAGTAATCCCCTGCCATCCTCCTTGCTTTTGGCAACTCCCCAGTTCAGCCCTGCCCACAGTCCCTTCCTGAAATGCTATTTCCACCACAGTCTCTCCTGAAGAGCAGTATTCTTTAGGGCAGGCAACCTCAGCAACTCCAGCTTGTTCTCCCAAATCCCTCCTTCTCTGCTCCTGAGGTCTGGCAATCTCTTCTCTGTCTCTCTGCTTACTCCTGGAACCACTGTTGCTAGATGGAACATCCTTGTCTCCTCTCTTCTTTCTCTGGTCCCAACTCTTCTTCAAAATTGCTACCACATCTCCCTTTGGGGGAGCCTCTTTGATTTACCCCACCCCACAGCTCACTTGGCTAGGATGGCCTCCATTTGTATTGTATGATTTTGCTTTGTCACATGTGACTTGCTAAATGGTCTTTGAGCCACATGGCAGGGATCAGGTCTTCTACTTCTTTCTCATTCCTTGGCTATACTTAGTGGAATGTATGGTACCTCTAGAGAAAGCCGTCCAGTGACCGAGAGCCCCTTACCCCATTGTCTACTTTCTTACACACTTCTTTAGCTGCAGGAGCTCCAGATAGCAATGCTGCCCTTGAATGAGACAGCTTATTTCAGATGCTGGGTTGGCCCCTACCTCCCACTATACCCAAGAAAGACTTCAACTGGTATCTGCAGGAGCAAAGCCTTCAAGATCCACAGCTTCCCTGTTCAGGAACAACTACTCCCGTTCTCCAATTGTTACAACCACAAGACTCCTAGGTGCAGGCAAGGCAGAGCCTTGGATAAGTGTTTCTGCTAAAAATTGTGATTTCTCTTCTAATTTACCTTTCCGTGAATACCTGCAGACAGATGAACAGGCTGTGCCCTTCCCCATATCCCACTCTGCTTTAGTTCTAGGACTATCCTGGAGGCTCAGAACTAAGACATCTGACCTGATGCTACATCATCATTGGTAGAGAGATGCTTAGCGCAAGCAATCTGAATTTGCTTTACAATACAGGCTCACTCCCAAGTTGCTCTTCCTTCACCTTTGGTTTCTTTTCCCTGTGCTCAACACTTAAAAAGTAAGATAAAGAACATTCTGTGTGCTCTAAGATCCTATAGTCTGGCAGAACTTCCTACCCTGCTAGTGGGAGGCCTCAGGTTCCTTCTCTTCTCTCTATATTCTCTTCTCCCTCTTTGGATAAAGACCACTGAGAATCTTTGTTGTGGTGGTGGTGGTGATGGTGGTGGTGGTAGTGGTGGCGGTACAGGGGATTGAACTCAGGGTATTCACACTGAGCTACTTCTTCAACCTTTTTTAAATTTTTTTGTCTATTTGTATTTGCTAGTTTGCTTGTTTTGAGACAGGGTCTTGATATGCAGTTCAGGCTGACCTTGGACTTACTATGTAGTCCTGGTTAACCTCAAATTCACTGAAATCCTTTGTCCTTAGCTTCCAATAGTGCTGGGTTATAAGTGGGCACTACAATACCTAGCTCAACCACTGAGAACCTTAGTAGTTATGAATTTTCTACAGCTCCCCCCACTCCCCCGCGTCATATAGACATACCCAGCCTTTTTCATAAAACTCTGGTGGGGGGGGGAACATACAATTCCAAGAGGCAGATCCACAAAATTCAAAGGACCCATAAGAGGAATAGTTTTTGGTTTAAGAAAAAAGAGTCAAGGATGAGAAGAGGGAGGACTTAAATAGAACCATACTGTTTCAAATTTTTAAGATTATCACACTGACTCAGGCATGGAGGCTGAGGCAGGAGGACCATTGTGAGTTTGAGATCAGCTTGGGCTACAAGTGAGCTCAAAGCCGACCTGAACTGCGTAGTCAGACCTTGTCTCAAAAAGACGAAAAAAAAAATTATAACACTGAAAGGAAAAGGTACAACCAAATCTAACAAACACTGAATTCCATTTAGAAAAAAATTTTCCAAGATGCCAGCCTTTTCCCATGAGTCAGCACCATTCATGGGTTGTGGGGGAAGAGGACAAGAAGTCACCAAGAAGCAAGCCCTCCCTGCGAATCAGCGCCATGTGTGGGCTGATGGGGTGAGAGCCAGATGCCAGCCCCTTCCAGCGTGTGTGCTGGGAGACAAGGAGAGCCAACTCCTTACCCCTCGCCATAGGAGACCAGTTGATCTGGAGAAACACAGGCTGCAATGATAGCTATTGAGGTAAAATACAATTAAGTGCCTGTAGTGTTTAGTGTTTCACGGACTTTGCAGGTCTAAAGCCCATGGTCTGCTCATCTATTCAGAGGATGGCAATGCACAGTGTAGCACCTATGGGGGATCTCTTTCTGAAGGTGGTGGCCATTGTTAATTTCTTATCATCTTGTTTTGAAGTCCTGTGTCATTTTTTTTTGTTGTTGGGTTGGGTTTTATTCTGTTTTGTTTTGTTTGATTTTATTATATCTGATGGCATGAGCAGCTATTTCAAGGGTAACAAGATACATTATGGTAGCAATTTTGGATTTACTTTTATCTTGTTTTGAAGTCCTTTTTTGTATTCATTGTTTTGTTTTTATTGGTTCAATCCTGTTCTGTTTTGTTTGATTTTTACAATATCTGATGGGCAGCTATTTGGAAGACAGCAAGAGACATTATGGTAACCATTGTTGATTTCCTAATGTTTTGAAGTCCTGTGTCATTTACACTGGTTTGTTTTGATTGATCTTATTCTGTTTTATTTTGCTTGGTTTTATTTTCTTTAAAATTAAAAAAAAAAAGAAATTTTCCTGTAGTGATATGTGTTAACAATCTAAATTGCTTTTTCTGTGCTGTGGGACTGAGAAAATGGGTAAATAAACTGGGGATAATGGGAACCAGTTCTTCCTGCTAAGGAAGGAAATTATAAATATGGAGAAAGAGAAGATTAAAGTGACTCTTACAGTATTGAATTGAAACTTCAGGTATTTATAAATGTGTGGTGTATGTGTATAAATATATAAATAATTTAAGATACATTTGTATTCTTTGTCTACTAAAAGGCTTAGGAGTAGGCACAGCAGTGACATTGAGCACATAGCACTGATGTCTTGTTTTCTAAATATCATTTTCCCTCAAAAGAAACCAGAGTTATGAGCCGGGCGAGGTGGCGCACGCCTTTAATCCCAGCACTTGGGAGGTTGAGGTAGGAGGAGCATTGTGAGTTCAAGGCTGGCTTGGGCTACAAGGTGAGCACAAGGCCAGCCTGAGCTACATAGTGCGGCCCTGCCTCAAAAAACTAGGGCTGGGAGTTTGACTCAGCGGCTTAAGCGCCTGTCTGGCAGGCGTGAGGTTGTGAGTTTGATCCCCTGTGCCAAAAAAAAAAAAGAAAGAAAGAAAGAAAGAAAGAAACCAGAGCTCTTGGAAGAAAGGGCTGGTTCCAGGGCAAGAGAATGAAAGTACAAGATGAACCTATAATAGCATATTGTGCCAAAAAGTAAGGAAGGGCTGAAAAGATCATAAGGATATGTCAGGTTTTTAGTAGCCTGATCTGGGACATTTAAAACTTCAAAATAAATAATAGGGGTACTGTGGGAGGCTGAGATGTGAGGATTGCAAGTTTAAACCCACCATGGACAACTTAGCAATTTAGCGAGATCGTATCTCATAATAAAAAATATAAAATTTAAAAAGTGATAAGGAGATAGCTGAATGAGAAGGCCCTAGGTTCAATCTCCAGTACTGCAATCAGTCAGTCAGTCAGTCAATCATTGAATGGTTGAGGATGTAGCTCACTGCAAAGATTCTGGGTTGAATTTCCAGTACTGCAAGGAAAGAGGAGGAGGAAGAGGAAGGGGAGGAAGAAGTAGACGAGAAAAAAAGAAGAGAAAGAGAAAAGTATTATCATCATAGAATAGTTATAGAATAAAATATGATTCTATGAATACATACTAATATAAACAAGTAGTGAAGGGAGAGAAGAAATAGCCCTTATGGTAGAATATCAAGTAATAAATATAGAAATAATGATGAAGTTAGAATAGTCATTGTTCAATCAATATAGTGATAACCGATTTAGACAAAAGTCTATCAATGAATGCTAAAAGTAGTGAGTGGAAATTTAAAGAACAACATATTTACATAGACTCAAAACACTTCCCTACAGGCCAGGTGTGGTGCCACAGGCCTGTAATCAATCCCAGCACTTGGGAAGCTGAGGCAGGAGGATTACTGTGAGTTCAAGGTCACCCATCCTGGGCTATATAGTGAATTCAAGGTAAGCTTAAACTACAAAGCAAGATCCTTTCTCAAAACAAAATAAAAACACTTTCTTACAAACAACTTGTTAACTATAATGAGAAAATTAGTAACTGCATACTTGGTTAACCTGGTAAACACAACCATAACCATTTAATCAAAGTTAATAACACCCTTAAAGAGATGCCCTGTGAAGGATTCAACATCATTCCTGTGGTCTGCCTGTCAAAACTGCTAACCTGAATCTAGTTATGGGGAAACAGCAAACAAATTCAAGTGAAGGACATTCAATGTGATGCCTGGCCTCTAATCTTAAAAAAAAAAATCAAGTTCATGAGTGATAAGGGAAGATTGAAGACTTGATCAAGATGAAAGGAGACTAAAGAGAAATAAGCAGTGAATACAATGTGTGGGCGTTAAGTGGATGCTGGATAGGAGGGGAAAATAGCTATAAAGAAAATTACTGGAGCAATTTATGAAATTCAAATATGAACTGTAGATTAGATAAAATTTACGGTCAATGTTACACTTCCTGATTTTGATTAAATGAGGATATGTAAGATAAAATACTTGCTCATAGGAAATGTGCCCTGAAATATTTATGGATAAAGGGAGCATAAATAGTTTAGAAAAAATATATATGTGTGTGCTTATGAATGGATAGATAAAATGATAGACCAAATCTGGCAAAATGTTAGTAATTAGTGAATCTGAGTAAAGAATGTAAGTTCTTTGTATTGTTTCTGCAACTTTTCTATGAGTGTGGAATTATAAAAAAAAATTAAAAGTTAAAAAGTTGGGAGAAAAAGTTGGGACCAGTGGTGCATGTCTACAGTCCCAGCACTTAGGAGACTGAGGAAGGAGGACTGTGAGTTTGAGGCCAGTCTGGGCTACAGAGCCAGACCCTGTCTCAAAAACCACAGACAAACCAAGAAAAAACAGGGGGAAAAAGAATGTTTGCTCTAAACTGGAACTCTTATACATTGCTGAAGGGAGTATACACTGATAAAAACATATTGGAATGTTGGTAGGATCTACTAAGGCTTAATGTACACATTACCATGAGCTAGCAAGTTTGCTTTGATACATACCCCACTGAAGAGTGCGTCTGTTCAATACAGGACAGGTACAAGAGTGTTTGTAATAGTGAAAAATGGACATAATAAAAAAAGCTGGTAAAAATGCAAATTAAAACTACATTGAGATTCTATCTCAATCCAGTCAGAATGGCTGTCACCAAGAATGTAAATATGTACATACATACATACACACCGACATACATACATACATGTATACTGGCAAGGATGGGGGCAAAGTGCTTCCATATTGTCGGTGGGTATCATGGGTTAAAAACTGGTGGTCAACTTAACACCAGCTGAATTAAATTGGCATGGTGCAGCATGTAGATGGCCCACCTGAGGAAAGTTGCCAGCATAAAAGGAGACATGGAGAGGAAGAGTGGGGTGTTGTGGGTTCTCCTAAGTGTTGCTGTTTGGAGCCTTTGGTTCTCCTGGAGGAGCTTGTCATGCTGACTTCCCTGATATGAATTTGGCCATTATCATCAGAGGAGCTCGGGACCTTGTCGCTGAGAGTGGCTGTGGTTCACTTTGGGGGAGGTCTGGTCCTTACTTTGAGCATCACTTCCTGGCTCCAGAGGGGAAGATGTTTGCTGTTTAATCTCCAGGAGAAATTGCCACACTGTCTTCCTGGCATGTACTTGACTGTTCTCATCATGGGAGGAGCTCGGGACCTCATTGTCGCTGAGGATGGCTATGGTACTTTTCAGGGCAGCCCTGGTTCTTATTTTGAGAGTCACTTCTTGGCTCCACTGTAGAACCCTCAACCTACTAGCACAGACCCTTCACTCCGCTGGTACAGACTTTCTAGCTTCCACTGCTGACCTTTGGGCCTTCCCAGCGCAAATCCATAAACCAGACTTGCGTGAGTCATTGTCGTGGGCTCCAGGCCTCCAGCTGGATTTGTGGGAGGCATTGTCACAGGCTCTAGGTTTTTAGCTGGACTCATGCAGGACATTATAGTGGGATCCAGGCCCTTGGCTGAATTTTCAAGGTCTTCAGTGTTGTGGACAGATTTCCTGCACTTTCTTGTATTTAACTCTTGGTGAGCATAAAATGATATTATAAATTCCGTGTCCTGTACTTGTTCTCCTTACAACCCCTGACTACAACAGTGAGTATGTAAACTAGTATAGTCCCTGTAAAAATCAGCATGGAGTTTCCTCAAAACACTTAAAAATAAAACTACCAAATGACCCAGCTAGACCTCTCCTTGGTATATCCAAAATAACTAAAGTCAGAAGACCAGAGGGATACTTGAGTAACTATGTTTATTGCAGCACAATTCACAGTAGCAAGATGAACCTACATGCCCATCCACAGACAGATGGAGAAAATACCCACTGGAATGTTATTCAGCTACAGGGAGGACAAAATTCTATCAGGTGCAAGAGAATGAATGAATCTAGAGACCATGTTGAATCAAATAAGTAAAAAAGACAAATATTACATGTTTGTAATGTAATATTACATATTACATTACATTTCCCTAATATGTGGAATCTAAAAAAAGGTGACAGCAAAGTAGAAGGGAGACCATCATTAGACAAAAGGAAAGGAATAACAGGGGTGTAAGGGAGGGTGGTGGGGGATGGATGTGAGAAAGATATATACATTGAAACCCCAAGAACGTGACACTAAAGGGAGGACAGGGCATGGAGCGATGTGGGGGTGAAAATAATCGAAGCATGTTATGTGCATGTATGAATCTGCCAAAATGAAACCCATTGATCTGTATAACCAAAAAAAAAAAAAAGTGCAAACCCCTTAAAATAATAAAAAGGCCAATAAAAAAGAAAAAAAGTAGAAGCAATCTGTGATAGTAACTCTATGGCAACTTGAGCAGTGGCACCAAGCTGCTTGGTTAAATGGTAGTCTGCATGTTGCCGTGGAGCCAACTCTACAGTAAAAGGATCGTGCGTCTGGGTGATTTAGCAACATAGCCAGCAACTGCTTCAAAACACAAACAATGAAAAGGATTGGGGATATGGTTCAGTGCAAAAGCACTGGATTCTATTCCTGGTACTGGAAAAGGTATATTTCTAGTGAAGGTATCTTGTAAATATGATTAACATTTAGAGTCAACTAACTTTATTTTGATTTTTGAAACAGGTCTTGCTGTGTGGTTCAGGCTGGCTTTGAACTTGCAGCAATCTTCCTGCCTCAGCCTCCCGAGTGCTGGGATTACAGGCATGTGCCACCACACTGGTTCAACTAACTTTAAATAAAGGGAATTAGCCATAATGCTGGTGAAACATCCAAAAAGCTGAAGGCCTTGAAAGTGAAAAACAGGTTTCCCAGAGAAGATGGAACCCTGCCCTAAAACTATAGCACAGAAATTTTGCTTGAGTTTCCAGGCTACTGCCCTGTAGATTTCAGACTCAAGACACCAATATCAACTTTCTTTTAAAAATTTTTTATTAGTATGTGTTTGTAGTATACAATGTTTACGCTCCTTGTAGGGAGTTGTTACACATATATAACATCTTAATTTCTTTTATTCATTTCCTTTTCCTTCCCTCCTGCACCCCTCTAACCACCCCTTGATCCCCTTCTTTTTTGTGTGGGTGCAGGTTTGCAATACATAATGTTTGCATTCTGGTGTGAAGTTGGTGCATGTACATAACACATCTTAATTTTTTATGCCCTTTACCTCCCCTTCCTTCCCTCTCCCCCCCCTTTATTCCCATCCCCTCTGAGAAAGCTCTATCTCCCTATTTCCTATTACCTATTTTTTTATTTTACTCTTTATTCATGCTTTGGGTTTCTCTCCTAAGAGAAACCATGCAATATTTAAGCTTGCATTTCTGATTTATTTCACTTCACATTATGGTCCCAAGGTGCACACATTTTCCTACAAATAACTCAAGTGTGTCTTTCTTTATGGCAGCATAGTATTCCACTGTGTGTAAATACCACATTTTCTTTATACATTCATCTACTGATGGACGTATAGGCTGCTTACAAGATTGGGGTATTAGGAGTTGTGCTGCTATAAACATGGCTATGCATGTATCATTATAATATGACGTCTTTAACTCTTTCAAGAAGATAGCTAAAAGGGGAATAGCTTAGTCAAATGGAATTTTGAATTTCAGTGTTTTAAGGAATTTCTGTACTGATTTCCAAAGTGATTGTGCTAGTTTACATTCCCACCAACAGTATACAAGGGCTCCTTCTCCCTGAAGCCTCATTAGCATTTGTTATTATTTGATTTCTTGATAATGAACATTCTTTCTGGGGTAAGATGAAACCTGTGCTGTTTTAACTTGCATCTCTCTAACAGCCAGTGATGTTGAGCAATTCTTCATGTATTTATTGGCTATTTATACTTCTGTGAAGTATTTATTCATCTTATTTCCCCATTATTTCATTGGGTCTTTGGGGGACCTAATCTTTTATTTTTATATATTCTAGATATTTATCCTCTATCTAAGAGATACCTGGTAAAAATTCTTTCCTATTTTGTAAGTTGTCTTACTCTGTTGGTTGTTTCTTTTGGTGTACAGAAGCTTTGTAATTTAACATTATCCCATTTGTTGATTCTTAGCACTATTGGCATTCCCTGTGCAACTAAAAGTCCTTGCCTATGCCTTCAAGAGTTTCACCCATTTTTCTCTTCCATCAGGTTAAGTATTTCTGTTTTAACATGTAGTTCTTTGATCCATTTTGATTTTAGATTAGCACGTGGTGAAAAATATGAGTCTAGATTCAATATTCTGCATGTGGATAGCCAGTTTCCCCACACCATTTCTTAAAGAGGCTATCTTTTCTCAAGTAATATCAACTTTCGGCTTCAAAAAATCTCTCTAGCTGTGTGTGGCAGTTCATACTGTGTGGCAGTTCATACCTGTAATCCCAATGCTTGGGATGCCGAGGCAGGAGGATCATTCCAATTTGAGTCCAACCTAAACTGCAGAGGGTCTCAAAAACAAAAGTTAAAAAAAAAAAAGCCAACCAAACAAAAACCCTATCATCTGCATCTATTTTATCGGTTCTGTTTTTCTGGAGAATAATGACTGACATATACCCTATGTGTGTAAATAAGTGTGTGGAGAAAGGCAGCAGATAAATATTCAAACTATATAGCAGTGGAAGAGAACAAATGACTGCTATATGTACCAATATAGACAAATCTTAACAGAAATAATGTTGAAACAAAGAAGCCAGACACAAAAGAATATAATTTTTATAAATAATTAATTTAAATAAATTAATTTAAATAATTAATTTTAATAAATTAATTTAAATAATTAATTTTATAAATAATTAATTTTTATAAAGTTCAGGGTCAAGCAAGAATAACTGATAAGTGACAAAGGTCACACAACAGTTACCTTTGGGGAGGGTGGTAATGATTATGAGAGCACACAAAACAGTCTTTTGGAGATTGAGTAACAATCCCATCTCTATGGCAGTTACATGGATGCAGATACACGTAAAATTTCACCCAGTTGTTCATATTATATAGATTATTTTTAAAGGGGTTATAAGAAGAAAGAATAGTAATCTAAACACTTGCCTTCTCCATCCACTCTGTGGCTTAAGCATTACCTCTGAACAGTTGGCTCGCACATCCATCCTGATCCTGAACAGATTCTAAAATTTGTCCCAGTTTGAAACACATATTGGTAACTATATTTATTATTTCCCACCAGAAAACATGTTTTCCTTTTCAGAAATTTGAAAACTGCCCAACAATCCTCCTGCTCCATAATTCTGACAATCTGATTGCCGAATTCAGTTGCTTCCACCTCCCAGACATCCCACCACTCTTTCTTCCTTTCCTCACCACCACTGCCTTTTTTTTAGGTACCCATAATCTCAGCTTGAATTATATCATTATCTAAGTGACAATAACAGCTAGGTTAGTGTTTGAGCACCTGGGAATGGTAGCCTTGCCATAGGGACCCATAAAACTGACCATCTGATAGGCCTGGCACCTCGGTGCCCCCATGTGTTCTGTACATAGAGGGAAGTGGCACCGCATCACTTCCCCAGACAAATCTGGTGTCCGTCCACAGCCAGTTCATGGTCAGAAGTAATCACCTGTTATGAGTCTTGTGACGCAGATGATCACACCAGAAAGGCATCACTCTGGGCCCCAGTCTAACTCAGGAGACGAGACACCATCAGATTGATGAGTGCAAGACAACCTACCGGAAGTTCCCACAAGTATCTAAGCCACCATCAAATGCCTTTCATCTTGTAATACTTTTTCTCCGATTCATCATTGTGTAGGTAAGGACAACAGTCCCTTAGCTGGAGTCCCTGTCTCCAGGCTGCTCTGTATCTGGAATGTGGGCTGAATCATTCTTATCCATTACTTTGGTCAAGTCACTCCCTGCTCAGGAACCATGACAGCGTCTCACTAACGGTTAAATCAAGTCTAAACTTCTCTGCCTCACTTCCAGGCTCTCTGTACTCTGACCCTCCCTCAGTGACAGAACAGCTATGTTATATGTTAAAGTTTCACAGAGGGGAGACAGATTAGTCTGCTTTTGTGCTACTCCAGCAAGCAGTAGGTGCCAGCCAAGGTGGAAATTACAGAGAGAGTTAAGTGTCTCAGTTTATAAGGAAATGGTCTTTCTTTGGAGTGTGTGAAGTAACTGTGGGTGGCAGGGCAGGTGTAGCGGTGGTATCAAGGTTGTGTTAACAGGGCTCTGACAATGCTTGGAGTATTGTGCGCAGCTCCTGCAGGACTGGTTCTCCACTCACCAGTCCAAGGTAGCAGGAAGGAACACAATACTGTACATCCAGTGAACACTACTTACATGAAATTCTCAACAGTTTAGGTAGAATGTTGCCTATCAAGCCTCCTAAATCAATGGACAAAGACAGTAGAAGGAACACTTTAGATTTTGAAGAAAATAGATGTTTAGTTTAAGGCCTTACCTTCAGATGGCAGGTTGGAGTTGCAGAGCTAGGTTGAGGCAAAATTATATAAAGTCCTATTGGCCATAAGGAAGAATTTGGCTCTTATTTGAAAGGCAGCAGAAACAGAAGAGTGACAAATCCCAGAGGGAAGCAGAAGACTATGAGCCTTCTAACATGCAGAGCTTTGCAGCAATGACATCAATGACTCTTCACTGCAGTGAGATCTCAAAGGAGCGGGGCAACCTTCTAGAGATGCTACAGAGTGAAGTAGGGCTACAGAAGGGGTGTGAAGGAAGATGACGTCTAAGGAGGCTCCCAGCCCCGACATTCTTGATTGCTGGCCTCTGCCCCACCACGATCTAACCGGCACCCTGGTCTCCAGGTACATCCTTTTCAGTACCTGCCAGAAGGTGGCGCCAAACCGTCTCCCCACTCTGAACCTTTTCTCCCAACGGAGCATAGCAGTATTTTGATCATTTTTTTTTTTTTATAAAGGCGTACCACGGATTTAGCTGAAAAAAGGTATTATTGTACATCCATACACTAGGATGCTGCATGGCCATTTACAATTGATGGGAAATGTGAAGTGGAAGGATGAATACCATACTTTATTAGGTGAAAGAAACTGGTGACCGTGAGTTCTTACATTCAAAAGTTAGAGAAAAATTTATGCACAGAAAAACTAGGTTATATGTACAATAAAATGTGATATTTTGTGCTGGGGATGTAGCTCAGTAGCAGAGCACTTGCTTAGCATGCACACAGCCCTGGGTTTGGTCCCCAGCACTGAGAAAAGAAAAATTCTTATGCTCTGGGTAATGGAATTGGAAGGATTTCTTTTTATTTATTTTTTCTATATTTTATGAAATTATCATGATTCAACTTTCATTGGCTTTATAGCTAAGTGTGGTGGTGCACAGTTATAATCCCAGCACTTGGGAGGCTGAGGCAAGAGGATCACTGTGAGTTCACGACCATCCTGAACTATATAGTAAAATCCTGTCTCAAAAAACAAACAAACAAACAAACAAAAACTTTTATTGGCTTTTACAAAAGAATTTTTTATTCTAGTATTCATTAAGCTACCCCCTTCTCTGTTAACTCTGACCTACACTTACCTTTTCTGTCCCTAAAACTCACTGTTAAATTTTATATAATCTAGTTAGTGGGTATACACTGTCTTATGTTACTGCAAGAATGTTTCATTTGTGCTGGTCCATCTCACCAATTAAGTAAGTAAGTGTTTCCTGGCTGAATTGTGACTTATTTTCTCATTTTCCATGATACATGGTGCTATGCAAGAATCGGCCCTTGATGGTGGCTTGGCACTGGATCTTCAAAGTATAAAAAGGCCTGGCTGGCTTTCTGGAATGGCTGAGGACCTGACTTTGCCACCAAACACCCACGTTTCTCCTGGGTGCGTTGAGCCCCATGGAACTGATCCAGGTGTCCTGTCATTGGCATTCTAGATTGCTATTCTGACCCTGTCAGATTATTCTGCATGTCTCCTCTCAGGACTGGGACAGAAGGCCTGCAGAATCTAGCTAGAGCACAACTGAAGGTTGTAAAGTCACTTTGTATTTTCTCATTCTTTGTGAACAGCATTAAAGCTGAGGTTTTTAGTGGCTACTTTCTTTCAAAATCACCTCATATCCTTTCTTGTAGAGAGAACCTTACTGGCGTTATGCCTACTGTGTACCAGACACCATGCCAAACAGAAGCTCTACAAAAGTGACTGCAAGGACAAGGTTCACAGAGTTACCTCCCCTTCCCACTTTTTGAGACAGGGATTTGGCTATGTTGCTAAATGGCCCAGGCTCGGCTGGACATGGTAGTGCATGCCTATAATCCCAGCACTCGGGAGGCTGGTGCAGGAGTATTGCTGCAAGTTTGAGGCCAGCTTGGGCTACAAAGTGAGTTCAAAGCAGCCTGAACTGCATAGTGAAACCCTGTCTCAAAAAGACAAAAAAAAAAAGTTGCTCAAAGTTGCACAGGTTAGGCTTGAACTTGTAGTCCTTCTACCTTAGCTTCCCAGCTTATAGATTTGGGCCACAAAGCCTGGAGAGAATC
Source organism: Dasyprocta punctata (assembly GCA_004363535.1). NCBI lineage: Eukaryota > Metazoa > Chordata > Mammalia > Rodentia > Dasyproctidae > Dasyprocta > Dasyprocta punctata. The sequence goes on along the minus strand of RJWM01004643.1, from coordinate 49,614 downwards.
GCTTTGTTCTGCTTAGTCTGTGCTGAAAGGCAGTCATATGCATACATTTGTACTTGGAAACCTTCTGAAATTACCTCTGCAGTGGTATCATCACATTCTTTTTACTCCCTAGGTAATCCTGACTCCAGTGACCACCATTCAGCACTATTAACATCTCTCCTTCCCATCACTAAATCAGAGACCGCATAGCTTATGTCAGTAAGGTTGAGAGCAGGAGCCCCTGCTGTTTCCTTGACAGTGTTTTCCAAGCATATGCCGACATGATTCCCCATGGATACTTGAAGCGCTGTCAGGTGGAAGACAAGATTTATTCTGTAACCAGATCTTATTATTCCTGCAACCCTCACATGGCCCCCAATCTCCTTGCCAGTCCTGATCCAGACCACCATGCAGTTGGCTGGATTACTGTGACAGCCTCCTAACCAGTCTGCCTGCCTGTTCAGTCTTGCTCTTCTAATCCTTTCTCCAGAGGGCCTAAGTGATCTAACTGGTAAATCTGATCACACCCTGCCTCCCTTTAAAACCCTGTAATACTTGCGCACTGCCTCTAGGATAAACTCTTTACCATTGCTTTATGACCTAGCCCCTGCTCAGCTCTCCAGCGGCACAGCTTGCCTGCACTCCCAATCCAGCCAAAGCACTCACATACCAAACCCTGCCACTTCTTACTGTCCTACCTCCAGGTATTACACTACAACACCTTCCCTCTCTTCACCTATTTGGTTGTCTTTCGAGTGTCACCTGAGTTCTCACTTCTTCCAAAAGCCTATTCCAAGCCACCCAGGAATAGGCTGGGTTTTTTACATCCTCTTCCGTGTTCTAGGCTTATCCCATGATCTTTTGTCATTTATCTTGATATTGCCTGTTCATACGTATTTTTCTCTCCAGATAAGCTTCTTAAGGGCTGGAATTGTTTATCATTGTGGCCTTGACCCTACAGATACACTTAGTAGTTTCTGAATGAGTAAATGACAGATGACCTAACGAGGATGATCAGTGGGAGTTCCAGGGGGTATATGTCTCCACTACTGAAGAACTTGCTAATAACTGGTGATATCTCTGAGAAGCAGACTGACCCACATAGCACCAGCGTCTCTGAAGGTTTCCAGGCACAGTCTAAGTGGCCAACAGGCAGGAGCTTCTTCAGTGATAGCACATTGGAGAATGTGCCTCAACTCACTTCCTATCTTCAGAAAGAGAGTGAAAAGATCTAGGGTGAAAAGATCTAGTTGGGGTCTCAGTTCTGAAATTATTGTGAAGCCTCAGGGAACTCACAGCCTGAGATTCCTTGCCTGTGAAGTAGAGATACTTGCACTGCCTGCTTCACAAATTTCAGAGGCCCAAATGAGATCACATGTGCCAGGTATTTTATAAAACCCTTAAAGTCAATGAAATGTGTTTATTACACAATCCTCAGAACTTGTAGCTTCACTGAATAATTTTAATTTTGCAGTACAGTAGGAAACAAAGTGCCATGTGGAAACTTTCATGACTCAGGCAGAGTTGAGAAGTACAACAGAAGAGATCTCCTATACCACTACTGTTCAAGGTAAGAGGCACCAGTAGGATCAAGAGTATCTGTTAAATTAAGGCCTATCAAAGGCCCAGTGACCCAAGTATCAGGCAGATTCCTTGACAGCCACTACTAAAATGGGAAATAGGGCCCTACAGTGTTAAGAAAATCAGCAGAAATAAAAACTACAGGGATCCTTAATAAACTTTCCTTTGGGTCCCTTGATTTATGCTTCAAGTAAAAAATAGATGACAGTATTTTACTTCCCCTTTGGCAAGCGAACCCAATGAAACCATTTAATCTAAAGGTGGTTGTTGTTGTTTGTTTTTTCTTTTCTTTTTTTTTATTAGGAACCAGGGGAATGTGCTGCTTATCCCTCTATAACAGTCTAGAGCAGGTCCCCAGGCTCAGGATGGAGAGGTTGTTGGAGGTGCTGTGGTGTGCTCGGCTGCACCTGCTTCAGGCCTGGAAGGAAAAGTGGTAGCAGCAACAGAGGATGGCAGGAACTGGTGTTAGCCAAACCCAAGAGCCTGGACAGCCCTCTACCTTTCTTCCAACTCTATTCGAGGCTGGAGCGTTTCAAGAGAAAAAATATGGCTGGAGGATAGGATGTAGCAGCGCCATCTGAACCCCTGGCTTTGCTTGGTGCTGTTACTTCCCTGCCCACCACTCTTCTTGCCGTTTAGTGATTAGGTATTTGAAGAACTCATACACAGACCATGCGATGGCTGTGGAGGGGATCTGGTAAATTACTCTAGCCTGTACCCCGCGGAAGTAGGCAGTCACCCCGCCTACTTGATACACCGTCCTGAAGGCACTAGCCATGCCTGTGATGTGTCCTGTAATGTTTGAGTTCAAAGCCAGGGATTCCTGGGTGTTGAGCAGTGTTTTGCAAACGTCCAGTGGGGTTGTGGCAGCAGCAGCTACAGCTCCTGCACAGGCTCCGGAGAGGACGTGGGAGCTGGGGTTGTACCGTCTCTGAGGGTTAAAGTGCTCCTGCAGAAATTCATAGGTCATGAAGTGAATGGCTTGGAAGGGAACATTCATAGTTAGCTGGGTGGTGTAGCTGCGGTAAAAGGCTCCGGCCCCTTCATTTTGCCACACTGCCCGTATACAGTCAGTCACCCGGTGATATGGTGAGTTGTACATCTGCATTCTCTGCTTGATCACTGGAGTTCCACAAGCGAGGAGGAAGGAAATGGTGACAGCAACCAGCCAGTGACCAAAAGTGTCCAGAGGCAGGGTCCAGAGTCAGCATGTCAGCCAATAGAATGGAGAGAGAAAAAAGTATGAGTGAGCTGCCAGTTAACCTGGTAAGTTCATGTTTCCTTTTTGTGAGGGGTGGGAGAGGCAGAGGGTGGGTAAAGAGTCAAAAAATAATGGGTCCACTCCCAGGAAGATTTCTTTAAAACCAGCCAGTTAACACACAGGATAAACCTATGAGTTAGTAACTCCAGACGGTCTTCTTCAAATGAATACCTTTTATTATCTTTCACAACCCCCAACAAGAAGTGACTCGGTGACAGTGAACACAGTAATGAATATGGAGCCCTAACAATCCCAATCCTCAGAGATGAGAGGCACCTATCTCTTAAAAATATAATAATAAGTTATTTTCCCAAAAGAGAACTGCTACCAAAAAGAAGATTCTTGGCCAAAAGGAGTTGAGCATTAGTTTCCAAACATCTCCTACTCGCTCAAGTATATAGCGTGGTATAAATTCTGTGGATCTGCAGCTTAGCTTTGATCTTTTTACCCTATGGTCTCGCCCAGACAGCTACAGAACTGGAACATATGGAACATCACACTGCACTACCCCCTCATACTTATTTCAGTACCTCACCTACAGTGAGAATGTTGTTGAATTTTCTTCCAACTAAAGGCCAAAGTCAAACCAGAAATACAAGGCCCAAGCTCTATAACCTTTCATTCCTATATAACCTATCATTTCAATAAAGCAAACTTTTAAATGCCAAATTTCATCTTCATCCTTGAAGTAAAATAAAATAATCTGCTAAACTTTCACAAGAGATAAGGTATACTACAAAGGGAGGCTCAGGAACAGGCCAATGCAACCATCTCTTATTTCCAGGAAAGCCCCCCAAACAAATTAAATCCCAATAAATGAGCTTTCTGTCAAAGGGAGTTCTCCCAAGTAGTGAAAATATGGAGGGAGCGCCCTCTAGTGATACAACAAACCAACATGGCATGATTTCCCACCCAAAATGACTTGCTCTGGCTTTTTCTACCAGCCATAAATAAAGCAAAAACCTAGACATGCAGATGCAGCTGACCAGAGGGACAGGTTGAGATGTTACTACCTTCTGCTGGATTCATGGCTGCATCATGAAGTAATGTTGCCACACACCCGGCCGCACCTGCAAATGAGAAAACAACTGCCACATGTAAGGCCAGGAGGGGGTGACCAATTCACTGAGGGCCCCCCAAGTGATGGGGAATGACTGTGCTAAACCACAGTGAGCAAAGGAAGGTGGTTAAGAGTCAGTCCAAAAGAAGAGAACCCAATGCTCCTAAACACCTGTTCCCAAAAAGGAAGAGACTTGTTCCCACTAATCTAGTAAGGTCATCAATGTACACTCCGCACCAACAGGAAGGCCCAGAAGAGGCAAGGAAAACAGCCCAGATTTTATCAATACAGATGGTCTTAAGAATAAATGCAGCAGACAGGTGTGGTGATGCCTATAATCCCAGCACTCCGGGGAGGTTGAGGCAGGAGGATCACTGCAGTTCGAGGTCAGCCTAGACTACGTAAGAAGTTCAAGAACAGCCTAAGCTACAAGGCAAGACCCTGTCTCTAAATAAATAAATAAATGCAGCATATGCCCCAGATAGGAAGCAGGTAACTATTGTCAAAGGACACTGATGCAACAAGTGTGGTCAGTGTAGGGAGAACACAGGATTTGTGTGGTCAGATCAACACCATGGAACCCTGTCTTCAATCCTGTTGCCCTTAAACTCTCAAACCCTTCTTCAAATTTTAGCATTTGTCCACCCAGATCTTCCCTTCAAGTCCTGAACTACTGTAGCCTCACCCTCTCCCCATTCAACTTGGCTTTCAGGCCATCTTGAAACCCTGAGATGCTATCCCTTCCTTTGCTTTTATCCATCCTCCAACCTTCTGCATTCTCCAGTCACCTAGCCCCACCCCATTCACTTGTCAAGTCTCCAGTGACTAAACTGCTTCTGGTCAACTAGGATCCTGAAAAGGTGAGATGAAGAACTGAGGCTCCTTTAGTATCTTCCATGGGTGCCTAGGTCGCCTCCAATCCTGCTCTGAGGAGCAGGACACCACCTGACTATCAAGAAATAAATAATGGAAGCGGTTCAGTGTATGTCTCCACAGTTGATGCCAAGGAGACGACAAGAAAAAGTCAAGCTGGCAGGTAAGGGAGACTACTATAACCCTTTGTTGAGGTGCCCCAAATGAGGGATGGGGTTGAAGCAGCCTGTTGTCTGAGAACATCAGGTTTAAAAGTCCCTCCCTATAATCTGGCCTACCCCAGCCCAAAGTTGTAGCTTCAAACCATGCGGAGACCAGGAAGCACTGACAGCAGCAAAGCCCAAAGAGCTGGGAAAGTAGGGGAACCAGCACAGGAAGGCTCAATACCATTGGCAATATGGCTATTGCCCCCTGGGTGGATTACATCACTCAATGTCTTTTTCAACTTTTCGTAGCAGGCAAAATAGAGGGCGTGGGCAGGCCCTGCGCCTGTTGCTGTGACGTTCAGCCCCCGCATGGGCCTCCATAGGCCCTCCGTTCTTATAATCCTCCAGAGGGCCTCCAACACATTGCGATAGCGGGCAGCTGGGTCAGGTTGTAGACTCTGCATCCGGGTCTGAAATCACAGCAAGGAGAAGTGCAGTGTCAGTGATGCCAACGTCTCACCTCACCCTAACACTTGGGATTTGGGAATTGGGCAGGCCTTCTAGATGGAACTGTGCCAGTCTGTGGAGGAGATACCTGACACCCAACTTCACTTCTTCCCAAATCTGTATCTTATTTTCCAAGCTTTGGACTTTTCCTCTTCTAGTCATCTGTGATCCCTAGAATGGAATATCATTACTTGCCCTGAGAACGTTACTACTTACTAATGATTCATTGTTCCAGCAATGAATTTCAAGCCTGTGATGCAGAAGTTGGTTTTGTGTCTTAATAAATTAGGCTAAGAGTTTCTCAAATGGATTCTGAATTCAAGTGCTCACCCTACCACACACTTATGTTTTTCTTCTAAATGCCAATCCTGGCCCTGCTTCCTGACCACACAATATACTAATTAATGAGATGGTGGCTCATCTTTTGATGCCTTTTCAGACTATCTGACATTGCCAGCTGGGTCTATAAATTACTCTTGGCAGAAGTAACATTCCTAATAGATGTCACTCTAGTTTCCTGGTAAAGAAAGTTTTCCCTGAAAACATGAAAGTAGAAAGTGTCCTACCTGGAAACCAACCTAGTCTGTAAAACCAAAGGGCTTTTCAGATTTTTTTTTTTCTTTTTGGATTTTTGAAACAGATCTCACTAGGCAGTTCTGGCTGGTCTTGAACTCACCATGTAGTCCAGGTTGGCCATGAATTCATGCTGATCCTCCTGCTTTAGTTTTCTGAGTACTGGGATTACAGGCATGTGCCACCTTGCCTGGCCTCAGAATTCTTATCTAAATGCACTGAATCCCAAAATTGGCATCAGTAAATAAAATCAGTTCCTGTGAAACATGACCCTTGGAATCTCAGGAAGATTCAATGATTAGGATAAGTGTATAGTAGGTAGAAACTTGTATGACATTCTCAGAAAGTTTTATTTAAATTTAGGAAATTAACCTAGCTTGAAACACTTTGCCAAATCAGATCTTTTTTCCTGTGTGTCTCCCCACAAAAGTCTCACCTACCAACTCATTTCACTGTTACATTAGCACAGATACTAATAATTTGAAATCAGTGTCTAGTGCCTGGCACACACAAGACACTTAAAATTTGCTTGTTTAATGAATGAATCATTTTGTCATAAAGCTGTGTGTGCACTAGTTCAGAAAGTAACAACTACAGCCATTGATGAGCAAAGAGGAGAAAACTGATGCCCAGGTAGTTTAAATGCCTTTGTTCTAAGTACTAGATTCAGTTTGGATTTAAATCTTGAGCTTTCTGTTGGCCAGTTGGACTCCAAGAATAATGCCTTTTCTCAAATGCATGGGAGAAAAAAAACTAACCAGATTAACAGGTCCTAGTGAGCCACAAGCAATCCACATTCCTTTAGTTTTCTCTTGCTTTCTACCAACACAAAAACTGCACACTTAAAAGGTTATTGGATGTTCAATTACAAATACACAATATTATTGATCATAACTGACACATTCTTTTCCACTTCTCAAAAAGATCCCATGAGTCGCAATAAAGGATGTGCTGTATTTAACTGATGTGTATTTCAACTGAGCCTGGTGGCTTAACAAATATGTGTTCCTGTAAATTTGTGTGCAACTGATCTTGTTCAGAGGAAATATACAGCAATGGCACTGCTGGCTGGAGTCAATAGTACATTCGGCAACCAGTCCTAAAACTTCTGGCCTCATAGACCTGGAACTCTTCATTCCTAAGAGAAAACTAGACCATGGCTAAGTTACTCTGAACATTTTAGGCACCCATCTAAATTTAGCTCAGCGATATTAACTCAATGAAAACACACACTTAGGCAGAGGACTTGAACATAGGGCATGACAATATAAAAATGAATATGGATGCCTGAATTTGCTGGCCATTAAAACTACCTTTCACAAAATGATGAAATCTCAGAATTTCTGAGAAGCCTCCATTATGAAAAACTACTGCCTGGCTTTGAAGAGAGCCAAACAAACTAACAGAGAGACAAGTGGCTTGTTAAGACAATCTGTATCTAAGTCAGAAAGCCTGAACTGAATCCCAGCTTTCTTGGGCTTTTTTTTTTTTTTTCAAGGCAGGGGGTACCAGGAATTGAGCTCAGGACCCTGCATTTGCCAGGCAGGCACTGAGCCACTGAGCTATTTCCTCAGCTTTACCAGGCTGTCTTCAGTATGTCACTAAACCTTTCTGAGCTTCAAAGTTGTCAATTACAAGGCCCAATGGCTGGCCTCTCAAGCTGCTGTGGGGATTAAAAGAAATAAGGCATGAAAAACTCCTGGCAATTCAGAAGGTGCTATAAACATAAGGCCTTTATTGCATTAAAATACGACTCCAAGAATTTACAGATCATGGCAGCATTGCCTCTTGTATAAATCATTTCACAAACAGGCATGGGCAATCAACTGATACTTAGCCACTACTAAATCAAGTTTAATTTTGTATTTTGTCTTTATTATTTTAAAATTTCTCTGTGGCTTTAATGACTTACATGTTTGGCTGTTAATCCAAAAGTCACATATTCAGAGAGGAGTTCTCTTGTGAAATCTTTGCCTTCCTTCATTCTTGAAATCTTTTGGGAGGCTATAGGGAAGGCTTGTGAGTCACACAAATTGGATTTAAATGACTCTGCCACTATAACTGTGACCTTGGACAAGTTAGTTAACTGCTCTCTAAGCCTCCTTTCTTCATCTATAAAATAATGAAAACGACGTCTATTTCATGAGGTTGTTTCAAAGAGTAAATGAATAAATATATGCAGGGTATTTCAGATAGTGCTTGGCATACAAGAACAATTGTCATTTATTGAATATTTAACAATTATTATCATATGCAAGAAAATTAAATAAGCCAATGTTTCCATTTCCTAACCTTTCACTAGTAAATGTGTCTAACCATTTACATCTGAATCTGGAAAAGATTTCTACCTTTTTAGCTTATTAGATAAGTTGATATTTGCTTCACCATTGCAGAACCTAAAACATCAACTTGGTAGTAGGTGGGTCCTTAGATAATTTTCAGCCTGTCCCTGATAAAGTCTGCTGCTTGCTTCTGAGGATTAGAAAAGGATACTAGGATTTGTCTGGGTTCCCAAGCTTCCCTATTTGATTATGGAAATCATGGCCAAGCAAGGCAGTGTTGACTTCCCATGATCCCTCCCCAGGATATTTTAAGTCAACTTGACCCTGATAAGTTGCTGGGAATACCGAGGTCTGCATGCCAAGAGGCAACATCAGATTTCATTTGCAAACACTGTGGTTGCCCTTTAGGGTCCAAACCAGATAACATACCTGCCTCCAGTTTTAGGGTAAGCTTGGGCTGGTTTTTCTTTCCACCATCCATTTATGGTAAAAGAATTGCTGCCAGGGGAAAAGTGAACTGAGAAGCCCTTTCTAAAGGATAGGATATGACTTTTGCTTTCATGCTTGCACAAAAGTATTTAACATACAGACACTAATTCATGCTGGTCTCCCCTCTAATCATTTAAATCCCAGAATTAACAACAAGCAAAAATGATTCTTCTAAGGTAAGCGTTTGTATTTCAAGACTTGTGAGAATTTTCCTTTCCTTTCTTTAATGTAGGGCTTTGAGGCACAACTGTAATGCTGTATGACTGATATTTTAAGTAAAAATTCCAAAACTTATGTAGATGAATAAAGACTGCTCTTAAAAACAGGTACCTTAGAAGGTTAGAAATTACTTATTCTAGTACTGCTATGGTTATGTAAAACTTTCTGGAATTCTTTTACAAGTGTTCCTTCAATGGGTTTATAGGCCTCAAAAGTAAATCAATCATCCTGCTTTCCTGTCTCAATTTATCTTTGATCCCAAGCAGTATTACTCATTCATTTTGAGTTCTCACTTTATTTGCTGTATTTGATCCAGAGTGGTCTCTGTTCCTACAAAATCAATCATTTAATTGATTTGTTTGTAACAGGACAAAGATCTGTCCCTACTAACAATATACACCTAAATATTCTGGAGGCATTTTTAACACACAGGAATTTATAAAATGCTTATAACAACAGTATTATGAAATATACAGAGTATGGAGACAGCCTCTAATTGCAGTTGTAATGAGCAACAGTTTAAACTGATAATTTGTAATAATATTTAGTCACACTATTACACTGTATTTTCTAAGCCATTCAATAATTTTCATTGCTTTCCTGATTTTTTATTTAATACTCACTCTGAAGTATAGCACCCGAGACTCTGTACTCTACTCAGAGCAGAAGTAGAATGAAGTTACTCTGCGGCTAGATCATATTAACTTCTGGATAAGTAGCAGCATTAATTCACAGTCGTTCAACATAGTCTTACATAAATACTGGAATCTTTAGTATCTATCTATTTTACATCTCAGTAGTTACTTCTTTCACACAGGTTTCACTAAATCTCTCAGTTGACATGAACATTTAAAATTCTACTGTTCACCTTAGTCAAAGGTGAACACTTAGTCAAGTCTACTGTACACTTAGTCAAGTGTATTTAACCATTTTCACTGGCTATGGCCTTTGTTAGGAGTTATCTTACAATGTGCTAGAATACTCCTGCCAACTCAATGTCATTTACAAAGTTTCAGGAACACTTTCCTTATTTCCTCACCCATATTACTAATGAAAACATGAAATGGTACTGGAATCACGGAAAAGCAGGAGACCTACTTTGTATTGTTCCAAGTTGATACTCTCTTCCTTTTGAACATATAGTACTTTCCTAAGGTAAGAAGAAAATATACATCAAAGGCTACTACCATTGACTATTACTATTAACTTGTAAAGGAAGAACCAGACTCTTATCATATTTATTTCAACCGTCCCTCGGAGCTTACTTTCACCTAAATTTAGAACTCAGTTTTAGTGGCTGGCATCTTTACTAATGTACACAGGTAAGAATTATAAAGAACGATAATCTTTGCCCATCTTCAGTCAGCTTTCTTCAGAAGAATCTGACTTTTGTATCCATTAATCATCCTGTTGGGCTGTGGATGAAATCAGTTTTACTTTCACACTAATTGTGTCATCGTGTCTTCACTGACGTCTACTTTCTAACAGGGGCATGCTTCCCTTCTAGGCAATGTTTCCCTTTTTGCCAAGTTCAGGTACCCAAAGAAACATACTATCAGTTTCACTGCACTTGTGTGGGGACTGATGTATTCCCTGAACATACAGTCTTAATCGCAGCTCAATTTTTATTTTCAGGAAATAGGTGGGTTATCACACTCGCGTCAGAGAAACCGAAACCTATTCCTGAACATGATCTTTCCAGTATGACTTCCAGTCTGGAATTCTGACTTCTGACTGCACAATGATTTTCAAACACTCATGGGTTAAGATTTAATGTGTCTTTTATCTAGCTCAAAAACCCCAGACTCGGGTTCCTGCCCGTTTTTAAGGGAACATACAGGCCTGTAAACGTATCTACCCGAAGACCATCTCAAGCCATCAGACCTAGTCTGATTCAGGCTAGCTGGCTTCACCTTTATGGAGTTTGTACCACTTACCTGTGCCTCGGGATTTCCCCCATCCCACCCTATTCCTGTTTAGTCCCAGCTGGGATCCGGGGCTTTGGCTGACAGTTTTGATCCTGAGTCCTGTTTCAGATCTCACTGACGGTTAGAAATAGGTCCTGGTTCCTGACGGGGCTCAACTCCCAGCCGGGACCTTGCTGGTATGGAATACTGTATCGGTTCGAATCGTGTAGTTGGCAGGAGCCAGAAAGTAACCTGGTGGGCGGGATCCTGGTTCTACATAGGACACAGAGTCGGGTGAGCCCCAGGTTGGATTCAGAGCCCCGTCCAGGTCTCACCTTGACGCAGTCGATGGGATACATCACGCAATGCTCCAGGATGCCTGCCACGGCGCCCGCCACCATGTGCGTGGTGACAGTGGCTCCAGCCGGCAGTGTCTCGTAGTCCGGGCCGGAGTCTGGATCCTGCCGAACAGGGGGCCTACAGGCCCCGGCCTCCCCGCCGCCGGCCCCCCGGCCCACGCCCCGCTGCAGCCACCCGTCCAGCAGCGCCGACTCCCCGGGGCTCCGCCCGGGCCCAGCCGCTGGTCCCCCCGCCACACCGCCTGCACCCCGCCCCTCCAACTCCATCCACCCGGGCCAGCCGTGGCGCCCACCCTGCCGCCCCCCGGCCCCGCTGCGTCCGCCTCAGGCGCGGCCCAGAGAGCCCCGAGCCTCTGGCTCCCGCTTGCCCCGCGGACACGCCCTCAGTCAACTATTGGTGCAAAAGCCAACTTGGCGCCACCTGTTTCCTGACGTAAGGAAGATGTGTCTGTATCCATTCGTGAAGATGTCTGTCACTCTTCTGCCTTGTGGCGCAGCTGCCGCCTAGAACCACCCACCCTTCCTCTTTGATCTTGGACGTTTCTTGTTTATTGGCCGCTGATTGGCCAATATATGAGATTAGCCCGCCTCTGACTTTCCAGGGGCGGGAGAAATTTCAGACTGATCCTCCATAGGTTCCACACTCCGGCTACTTTGACCGCGGTCATTGGCCTACACCACTTCGCTCTTCGATTGGCTACGAAAAGAGAAGCGCCCGAGGAAAGATAGGGACCGACTTCTGCACCCAGACTGGCGCCTGTGAGACTGAGGGCGCCACCGGTGGGACCGGTGGCCGCTGTGTGGTGTCTCAAGGTCAAACTGCTGGCGGGCGCCGTTAGGACCCGCGCTCGGAGGTCCCACTGCCCGGGTCTGGGGGAGCGCTATTCCCGGGACGATCTCGCGGGGCCGCAGTCGACCCGGCTGGGCACTCCCCGCTCGGCCGGGTGCCCAACCGGGAAGTGGCTGGGGCGCGCGGGCTGGCTCCGAGCCCGCTTCTTCGCCAGAGATGACCGCGGCAACCCGCTGGACCCCGGTCGGGTCTGGAGTTTGGGGCAGATCCCGGAAGCCCCAGTGTGCTCCAGCCTCAACTCCCTCACGGGATCTTGCACCCGAAGTCGCTCCTTAAACCTCGCGTGGTTGAATGAATGAGTGCTCCGGGACGCCGCGGGAGGCTGGGCTGTGCGCCAGGCTGGAGGCTGGGAAGTGGAGATGTCGTAACGTGGCGGGTTACTCAGAAGACAGCAGGTGGAGAAATGGCTAGAGCAAGCGTCCATAGCGCAAGGACGGGTGCCAACTAGGGACGCTCGGAAGTAGTCTACAGCCTTAGCATTTTGCCTTTGAGAGGCCTCACTGACAAACCCTCTGCCTGTGAGGATTGCTCTATGGTCAGATCACGCTCGCTTCGGGTCGGGTTGGTTGTAGAACAGTGCCATTGCTGCAGGCTTCAGGACTGGTCCAGGGCCGCGATGTTGCGCAGAGGCCGGCGCTGCGCCAAGGCGCGGAGGAGCACGGAGGAGTACGCTAGAGCTAAAGCCTCCGCTAAGAAACCTAGGCGCCTTTTCCACCCCGTCTGCCCAGCTGCTTCATTTTCCCTTGTCTGGATCGTGTTTGCACAAGCTTTCCCCATTTTCAGTTCTGTCTTTATTACTCATTTTAATGAGATGATGCAATTGTAAACTTTCCCATATTAAAAACGAAAACAAAGAAAAAGAAAACCCTCCCATCTGTTTATAGCGTTTCCTTAGATGGGAAGGAGGCTTTCCATTTTCTCTAAAGCTTAGGCCTTCTCTGGACCTCTGATTCCCCTAGCTCTGCCATCCTTTCAATTCTCTTTTAGTAGTGGTTAACTTTCCGGTCGAGACCTTTTATAAAATACAGATCTACAAATTCACTTTCTCCCACTCCCTATGTCCCATACACACACAAATTTTTGCATATAACACCTGAGTTGCAAAGACCTTAAAGCCACTTGTGCACTTCTTAGGTGTACATTCACATATACCTTTGCTACAAGGTATTCTCTTGCTCATTTCCCTTGAGAAATGAATAGGGGTCACAGAAAGAAATCCACTCACTTCTGATCTGATTCCCTTAACTGCCAGATTGCTCCAGCAAAGACTTTGTAACTCCTATGGCCTTTTCTCTTTAAGCTCTATACTTTTTACTCCTTTACTCAGCGGACATAAATGTTCTTTCCAAATCCAATGGCCATTTTTATTCCCTTTTTTTCAGACAGAAAGAACACTCACCCCACATTGACACATTCCTCATTGAAACTTTTCCCTATCACCAGCAACCACTATTCTACCTTTTATGATTTCTCAATCTTGTACACTTCCCTAGCTGTTGAGGTGGAAGATTCCTAAAAATTTAACTTTGGTCTGTCACTAGTACCTTCAGAGAACTTTGCCACTCCAAACCTCTTTTCCTCGTTGGAGCTGTTACCTTTTATTTCCCTATTTTGTGTGTATGTGTGTGTGTGTACACCTGTGTGCATATGCCTCACATGCACAGTTCTGGGGATTAAATCCAGGGCCTCACGCATGCTATGCAAGCACCGCATGTCCCCAGCCCAATACTGCAGTGTGATAAAAGTGTGACTGAGTGACTATATGTGGCCCTGGAAGGCCTTTCCTAATCATAAGCAGGAGCCAGTCATGGCAGACCTAGAGAAGAACATTCCAGCAGAAGTAACCAGTATGACAGGCCCTAGGTGAGAACAAATTTGGGTTTTTTAGTTGTTTGTTTGTTTGTTTTTGAGCCAGTGTCTCACACTGTAGTTCAGGTTGGCCTTGAATTTACTGTGTAGCCCAGGCTGGCCTCAAATTTGTAGCAGTCTTGCTTTAGCCTCCTAAATGTTGGGATTATAGGTGTCCACCACTACGTCCTGGTAAAGTAGGCATATTTAAGGAGTAGAAAAAAGCCCAATGTGAATTCTTAAAAAGCCTTTGCTGTTAATCTGAATCTTGATTATAGATGCTGAATTTATATCCAGACAGAAATATACTCTCCCCTAGAGTGTATTTTTCTCTTTGAAAAATCAAAATTCTCATTCTTTAGGTCCCACACATGAAAGTAAGACTGCTTTCTTTGGTCACCTAAAGAGAAATTGATTCCTAAGTGACAGGCCATAAGAGATATAGGAATTCATAAGGACAGTATCCTTCTGTAATAATCAGGAATTGGAATGTCATAGTAAAGAGTCACTATATATATATGTATTCCCACAATGGCAACCAATGAGGGCTGAGGAGATGAGTATCATTGTACATTTCAGCAGTTTTCAAACTGGAAAATATGTATGGAAGGACTTTCCAGGGGATCAATGTGCTATTCTTCATTTGCATATGTTACTTCCTAAAATTCATCTTCCTGAAAAAGCAATTGAGGTAGTTGTCCTTTCCTTCCTCCCCTTTCTCAATCTGTCCTGCCGACAACCAACAAAGAAAGGAGTAATCTCACCCATCCTTCATGTTGCTATGATTCATTCCCTGGATGCGTTAAAAACCTCTGGAAAGTAATAACCTCTAATCCTGGTGTAGGCAAGGCCTTTTTTAATCAAGATGCAGCTGTAGACTTCATATCTTTCCTGATTCGTATATATCTCCATTGAGGGCAAACCTTGGCTTTAAGCACAAACAGTTGGCCATTGTAGGAATACATATATATATATATATATATATATATATAGTGACTCTTTACGATGACATTCCAATTCCTGATTATTACAGAAGGATACATTGCTGAGCCAGGTGTGGTGGCTCATACCTGTAATCCCAGTACTTTGTGACACGGAGGCAGGAAGATTGCAAGTTCAAGACCAGCCTGGGCAGTTTAGTGACTTAGTGAGACCTTGCATCAAAACATAAAAAAAAAATTGGGGGAGGGTCAGATGACCTCACTATGTAGTGCAGGCTGGTCTTGAACTCACTATATAGCCCAGGCTGGCCTTGAATTTGAGGCAGTCCTCTTGCTTTAGCCTCCTGAGTGCTGGGATTACAGGCATACACCACCATGTTGGCTACTTTTCTCTTGTTAGTAAGACAAAATACCTGACACCCACAATTAAGGAAAGAAAGGTTTATTTAACTCACAGTTTGTGGAGGTTTCAGTCCATACTCAGCTGGCTCCAAGGCAGAGTGACACATGACAGAGGGTGACAGTTCATGAGGGCAGAAGACAGCAAAAGCAACAACAGCAAAAAGGGAGGAGCACAGAGAGAAAATGCTTTCTGTCCCTTATATTGTATGTAAGCCACATCTACCTTAGGGTGCGTGTAGTACTCATACCCATAATGCCAGCACTGGCCATGAATTAATCACAAATTCTAGAAGCCTGCCTCCGTGACTGCATGAAACTGTGGGGGAGGGACATCCAGACTCAAACCTTAAGACTCCCCCCTGGGTCCTGAAAGACTCAGGCACATCCTTTATACAAAAGACATTTAGTCTATCTCCAAAAGTTGCCAAAGTTCTAACAGTTTCAGCATTGCTGAAAAGTCCATGTCCAAGGTCTCCTCAGATATTTAAAGCACTTAGCTGTGAGCCCCCTGTGCAAATGAAAAGAAAGTTAAACACTTCCAACATTCAGGGACACAAGATAAATGTGATCATTCCAAAAGGTACAAACGAGGATACAAAGGATTGGGACCAAAGTAAGTCCAAACTCCAGCAGGGCAAACATGTAAGTCCTGTAGACCCATGTGGAACATACAAAGCAATCTGTGGCAAATTGTGAGCTCCAAAAGGCTTGTGTAACTCCGCCTCTGTGCACTTCTGGTGATCATAGCTCCCATGGCTTCTCCCTTGGGCTGGCTTTGCTCTCTCCTTGCAGGTTTCCTAAGATGATTCACATTTCTGGCTTTTCTAAACTTCTGGGGTCAGTCGGGTGTGGTGGTGCACGCCCTTAATCCCAGCACTCAGGAGGCTGAGGTAGGAGGAGCATTGTGAGTTCGAGGCCGGCTTAGGCTACAATGCTAGCGCAAGAGCGACCTGAGCTACATAATGTGACCCTGCCTCAAAAAAACTAGGGCCGGGAGGTTGGTTCAGTGGCTTAAGTGCCTGCCCTGGCATGTGCGAGGTTGTGAGTTCGATTCCTGGTGCCGCCAAAAAAAAAAAAAAAAAACAAAAACAAACAAACAAACAAAAACTTCTGGGGTCTCCACTGCACCTTTGGCTTCTCCTTCACAGTTTCACACATTATCCTCAGGGGCACACTGCCTGGGATGTGCTTCTTCTAAAAGCTGGGTGGGAGCCATTTTAACCTCAGAACTCTTGCATTCTGCATGCACTAAAGACAGCACCATGAGGATGATGCTAAGGTCTGCTGCCAGCTGGAGCAGTAGCCAGGATTTCCTCTCTCTTGGCTGTAGGCGTCAAGTGCCTCAATTGCTGGGCACTCTGAATCCAATTCTGAGAAACAAAGTTTCTATGCTTCCACCATTCTGGAACATAGTGCCCTGAACCTTTCTGCTTAAAGCAGTCTTTCGTTTTTGCAGTTTTGAGGCTGTAAAGAATGGAGATTTGATGCTTTTGTGATGCCTTCAGGCCATCTTTTCTATTCTCCTGTTCCTTCTCAGCAGTCAGTTTCTTCAGCTCTATCTTTGCAATCCACAGCTTTATTGGAGCTTCCTTTCTGGCCAAACTCATAATATTTTAAATCATCCTAGTGGCCTCTTTGCTCTTGATTCTCAACGTAGATCTGGCTAAAAGCCCCCAACAAAAACCATGCCCCAGCCTCAACATTTGACTGCCTTGAAATTTCTTCTACCAGATTAGTGCACCACCCTTAATCTTAGTCTCAGGCAAAGTCTCTGGACATGAGCAAACTACAAACAAACTTTTTCCCAAGCCATAACATACATCATCTGGAGTCCAGCCCCCAGTGCAGTCTTTCCCAGCAGAAGCCTCCTGAGCCTGGTCTTTACTGGCAGGATTTCTATCAGCCTTCTGGTCTCCTAATCTCTGACCAGAATCTCCCATACAGAACAGCCTAAAGTGTTCCAACTCTACTCCTTCAGGTGATATCTCTCAACCTTTCCAAACTCTTCCCACAATCCATTTCCAAAGGCTCTTGAACCATGTGGTCAGGTATAGTCACAGCAACAACTCTACTTCTCTGGTACCAAATTCTGTGTTGGTTACTTTTCTCTCCTTGCTGAGACAAAATTCATGGCTGTGGAAGACAGTAAAAGCAACAGCAGCAAAAAGGGAAAAGCACAAGAGCAAGCCTCTTTCTGTCCCTTATGTTGTATATAGGTCACATCTACTCTATGGTGGGTGTAGCACTCACACCCATAATCCCAGTATTGGACCACATATTAATCACAAATTCTGGAAGCCTTCCCCCATGACTACATGATGCTTTGGGGAGACATCCAGACTCAAGCCAAAATAACCACCACGACTGGCTAAAATACAAAGTTTAAAAAGGGTTGTTAATGTAGGTCAGTACAAGTACTGGAAAAGACATAAAAAGTTACACTTTTATTGTTCTGAGATCAAAACAAAGAGTGCAATATGAAATATTGCCTTATTTTATTCAGGAAAAGCTTGTATCTTATTTATTTGGGAACTAGGATATTCAAGTTTTACAATTTTTGTTTTTATTCAGGGATATGATAACGGGCTATAGATGTAGTTGCTCCTTCTCTGGTCAGAAAATAAGAGTGTCTCACCTAGGGTGTCACTTCCATAGTTTTCATTATTTTTAGAAATAAAGGAAAATTATGTTTATATGCTTTTACAAGTCAGCACCATGATTTTAAGAAAATAGGTAACATATTTATGTTTATATTTATATTTGAAATACAGTAATTTAGGACAAGCTTTTTAAAGACTGGAGGAAGTATAACTGCAGTGCTCCCTTCCCGAACAAAAGGGTGTGATAAAGTTTTAGTACTGTGGTTTGAACCTAGAATGCATTGAGCTACTTCCCTGGTCCCATTTTTAGAATTTTTTAAATTTTGAGATGGGCTTACTAAGTTGCTCTGACTGGCCTTGCTTGAATTTGTGATCTTCCTGCTTCCCGAGTAGCTAGGATTACAGGCATGCTTTTTACATTTTCTTTAATACTTATTCAGTAATATTTATTCAGTAATGTTCTGTAAAATATTTTATGTAAATACAGTAAAATGTTTTATGTAGTAAACACATTTTCATTTTCTTCTGTGGAAATATTCTTGGTTATAGCACATGATACCCCCAAGAAGGCTATAATCAAAAGCATGATTGAAAATAACCATTATTGAGGATATGAAGAAATTGGAGCCCTCATACTCTGCTGGTAGGAATGTAGTTTTTTAGCTATTGTGGAAAGCAATTTGGCAATTCCTGAAGAAGTTAAACAGAATTACCGTCACCCATCAATTTTACCATAGATTCAGAAGTGTTGGAAGTAGGTATTAGCTGGGCATGATGGCACATGCCTGTAATCCCAGCACATAGAAAGCTGAGGCAAGAGGGTCACCATGAGTTTGAGGCCAACTTGGACTACATAGGGAGTTAAGGCCAGCCAGAACTACATAGGGAGAGACTGTCTCCAAAAAATAAATACAATAAATTCTTTAGTGCATCCTTTTGTTGGGGAGGGGGCACTGCAGTTATACTCCCTCCAGTCTTTAAAAAGCTTGTCCTAAATTATTGTGTTTCAAAAAGAAAATTATCAGTTTTGATTTAAGATAACTTAACATCTTGGGCTCACAAGCAATCTAGAAAAAATAGTTTTATTGGTGGCTGTTCAGCAGGAAGCTTCAATTCATTTCATAACCATACTCAAGTTGAAAAATACAGTTAAGGAAAAAATTGATATCAAAACCCATGTTCATTCTTGTTTAGGCAGAAATCTCACTGCCATTCATTTTTCTTCATTTATTTCTATCACAGCTTTATTGTTTTAAGGCAAATATGTTGTAAATTCTGTAAAAATGCTCTCAATTATTTTATACCTTTTTGTAAGTCCTGCACTGATTAACTATAAAATACCTTCTTTTTGTTTTTTTTTTTCTGCAAAGAAGACACATTTCTGTCTTTGAAGTGTTTACATTTTTTTCTAGAAAGACAAAAGTGCTCCCAAAATGTAATCTAGAATATAATGCCTGGAACTTTAGGAAACTGTTTCATTTGATTAGAATTAATTTCTACTTCTCAAGTGTTGACAGGTTAATTCTGTCAAATATGGTTTTAAACTTACTGTCTGATTTTGAAATGACAAACCAGTATATAATATATTTATAAAACCAACATCTATCTGTAATGCCTTCTTAAGGGACTTAAAAATGATCTAGGTAATTGAAATAGGGCTATGTTCATAATCAGCTAAAAGTCTTGAGATGTGAGATTCTGATTTTATGGGTTTTTGATTAGACAAGGTCTCACTATATAGTTCAGGTTGGCTCTGAACTCACTATGTAGCCCAGGCTGACCTCAAATTCATGGTGATCCTCCTGCCTCAGCCTCCTGGATGCTGGGATTACAGGTATGCACCACCACTTCCTGATTTTATGGTTTATTTTTTATTTTTTATTTTTTTATTTTTTTATTTATTTATTTTTTTTTTGCGGCACCGGGGATTGAACTCACAACCTTGTGCCTGCCAGGGCAGGCGCTTAAGGGGTTTATTTTTTAAATATTAGTTTTATCTAATTTAAACTCTAAAATAAAAATGACTCTAAGTGAAAGAATAACAAGTGTGATTAATCATTGATTGACAAGTTTTGGTAAAATCTTTTTGGTAATATTTTCAGAGATAGAGAAAGTAGTACACCAATGAGTAATGTATCTTTTTGCAAATGAGATGTTTACTAATTCTCTAACAAAATTTAAGGAGCTAGAAGAGTTAAGTAACAAATATAGCATTTGACAAAATTTTCATCCATTCACTTATATATGTAAAGTGGCTCCTTGGCACATACATCTATAATAGCAAAAATGGAAGAATTGGTGATGAGCTCTGTCTTACTTGGCAAAAAAGATAGTTATCTAATAGCCCATGATATAAATAAAAATGTTTTTAAAGGACAAATCCGTTTGTTTAGGGCACAATCTATTTTTACATTTTTTTAAGGGTCTTGGGATTTAGGTCAGTGGTGAAGCTCTTGTTTAGCATAGGCAAGGCCCTGGATTCATTCCCTAGTACTGGATTTTTTGTTGTTGTTTACTTTTCATGTAACTGGTTGTTATGGCTTATGTCTAGATTTCCCCCTAAAGCCCCATGTACTCGTAGGTAGGGCTCTTGGGAGTGAGTGGATCATGAGTGTGTGATATCAGATTAGTTAACTGACCGGTTTAACACAGTTCTGGGTGTGATGATGGACTTCCTGAAGAGGGAAGACCCACCCTGTGTGTGAGTGGCACCAACAAACAGGCTTAAAGTTTTGGTAGGGGAACAGGGGAGGGAGTTAGAAAAGAAGGGACAAGGAAAAAATAGGAAAATAATGGGAACAAAGTTTTTTTTGAATAAGGAGGGAAAGAAGAGTTGAAGGGAGGATAGGGGAATAAGAAAAGAAGCAGTAAGATATATCATGTACAGTACAAATTCCTTGTGATGAATGTGATCATTATGTATATCTGATATGTACCAATAAAATAAAAGTTAAAAAAAAAGTGAAAGGAATTTTCTCTGCTTCCTGCCTGCCATGCCCCTCTGCCATACCATCCTGTCTTGGAGCCAGATGACTACTGACTGAAACCTTTACAGACTTACCTCTTTCATTTTCTGGGTGTTTGGGTATTTTGTACCAGCCATGAGAAAGCCAGTAACCGTTCATCAAAATCTTCTTTTATATCTACTTTAATCAGTTTTCCTGATCTCCCTGATTTGACCAGATTCCCTATCATGTTTTTAGTAGAATTTAGGTAATTGTAATTTTGCATATGTATACAAAATTATTTTATTAATGTCTATATCCCCAATAGTTGGTATGATTGTTAATTGTGATATGTTTACCTGACTTGAGTTAAAATCACTTAGCAGATTAGTAAAGCTCTGGATGTGTCTGTGGATGATTGACATGTAGGCCACAAGCTGAAGAGGGAAGACTCACGCTAGATGTGAGGTGCCACCAACCAATATGCTTGCAGCCTGGATGGAATAAAAAGCAAATGAAGAAGCAAGTCTTCCTTTTTTTTTTTTTCTTTCCAAAGGAGTTGTAGTCTTTGCCATTGCCTTTGGACATATGTCTGCAGTTCCTTCAGGCTTCCAGGATAGGCCTCCATTTTGCATTCTTCCACCCCTGTTTCTGTAGGCAGCAACAAGCCTACACAGAAAGTCCTTTATATAATTGTATGTACATTTTATGTTAAATTTGTTCCTCTAGTGAATCCTAACTAATATAGATTTTGGTACCAAGGGCATTCT
The DNA here is from genome assembly GCA_004363535.1 of Dasyprocta punctata. Classification (NCBI taxonomy): domain Eukaryota; kingdom Metazoa; phylum Chordata; class Mammalia; order Rodentia; family Dasyproctidae; genus Dasyprocta; species Dasyprocta punctata. Next base: position 28,022 of record RJWM01004643.1, on the reverse strand, counting down.
AGAGAATCAGAATTGTATGGATAAGTTTCTCCAATAGGGTTAGTTGTTCCTGGAGTTGGCTCTGAACTTAAGAGAGATCTAATGTTGCCATGGTCTGTCCTTCTGATAATGTGGAAAAAACTGAGAGTTTGCAATGTGAACTGTTTAAGTAATATGCAATGCCGGTATATTTGATTATCCTAATGCATTACTTGTGAGATGTGAGGAATTTAGTGACTATATATACAATACTTTTGAACATTTTTGAAAGAGGAATACAATGATGGTGGCTGTTTGCTCTTTGCATCTCTGGACAAAACTAATAAAGAAAAATGACCAACTCCAGACACAAGTAAACAATCTAAAGTCTAAGTGTGAAGACAAATTAATAAAGGAAAATAAGGAGTTCAAAGATTCAAACTCCCAGTTTCAGACACGTATAAATAATCCACAGTTTTCTAAATATGTACAGAAGGAGAACCTTCTCTTCTTTAGTCTCGGGGCTAAAGTTGCAGAAACCCAAACACAACCCCGCATATTTCAGTTGGCTGAATTACAGCATAAATTTAACACTCAGCCTTGAAGTATATCTGAAGTGAAAGGGCAACGATCAGAAAAAGAACAGGATCCTGTACAGTGGGTTGCAGATGTTTGGGAGGTACCTGAGGAAGCTGGGGACACTGAGCTCCTAAATCCTGATTAAATTATTTTGCCAGAAAAAGAGATTTTCCTATCCTCGGTGGCAAAGGCATCCCTACACCCATCTTCCCTGTGATGTTGGCCTTTCCTCCTATATCTGAGGAAACTAAACCTATGTTGCCTATGGAAACAGTAATAATTATTCCAGAGGCAGTTACTAATCAAAACAGTGATAACACTCTTGAAGACCCACCCTTGCTACCCACTTCTATCTCTAGCCCTATACCCAGGCTCAAATCTCAGAAAGCTCCTAAAAGTGAAGTATACAGCAGGACCCACAAGGAGGTCTGCTATATTCCCTAAGTTTGTGGTGCCCTCGCTTTCTTGCATAAAAACCAGACCATACACTGAGATCTGAAAACTGATATCACTCTGATTTCTCAAAGCAGGTTGGATTTAAGTGTTTTAGAACCCACACTGAAAGTGTGTGATTTTGGTCTAAGTAATATTTGTTCAGGCTCTAGGCAGAACTCAGAAGAGCCTGAAAGTATAAACAAGTATTTTTTTCTACTACATGTGGAACCAATTTCTATGTGGCTCCTGAAGTTTGAGAATATACTATACAGTGAAAGCTTTGCTCTGGGGATTATCATCTGGGTAGGGCTGGAAAGGATCCCATTAACATTCACAGAGACAAAGAAGAAACACTTGGGGAGTTATGTAAAACAAGGAACTGAGGTTATGCCTATTGGGGAAGCACTTTTGGAAAATCCCAATGCGGAACTTATTCCCGTGAAGAAAAAGTCTATGAAAGGGTGAATGAAACAACTGATTAAGGAAATTCTGGCTGCTAACCTTCAGAATCACCCAGATGCTTTTGAACAAGAACTCAGATTAGTACAAATTGCATTTAAAGATAGAAAATGGAAGGACCGGGGATATAGGTCAGTGGCACAAGTGCCTCCTGGCAAGCGTGAGGTCATGTGTTCAATCCCTGGATCAAAATAATAGAATAAAGATAGAAAATGGGAATTACGACATATTATTCACAAATATCTTGGGTGATTTGCTGTTTTTTATTTAACAGTGATGCACTATTATGCTGAAAAAGAATACAAAATGCTAACTCTTATTTTATAAGGGTTTAAATTTTATTACAAAATGTTTCTTTTTCCTTAGTTTTTGTATCTAAGCTGGCCATTTTATTAGTATGTTTTAAATGTGTTACCAATGTAGTTGCAAAATTTTTTAAAATGACCATTGATACACATTTGTCAGGAAAACACTTTAAGAGCCAAGAAGAGATGAGAATCCAGTTTTCTGAAAATAGGGATGTGGTGGATTGACAATGGTGGTCAATTTGTAACACGCAGTTGAACTAAATCAGCATGGTTCTGGGTGTGCAAGGCACATCTGAGGATTGTTGCCAACAGCATAAAAGGAGGACTGGAGGGAAAGACGGGTTGCTATTGATTCTCCTGGAGAAGTGTGTTGTGCTGGTTTTCCTGATACGAACTCAGCTGTCCTCATTATCAGAGGAGCTTGGAACCTTCTTTTGCTGAGGATGGCTATAGTTTGCTTTGAGGAACTCTGGTCCTTACTTTGAGCATTACTTCCTGGCTCCAAGGCAGATCCCTCAGCCTGCTGGCACAGATCCATCATCCCACTGGTGCAGACTTTCTAGCTTCCACCACTGACCTTCAGGCCTTCCCAGTGCAGATCCTTGATATAGACTTGCACAAGACATGGTCATGGGCTCTTGGCCTCCAGTTGGATTTGTAGAGGACATTATCATGGGCTCTAGGTCTTCAGCTGGACTCATGCAGGACATTACCATGCGATCCAGGCCCTCAGCAGAATTCTTTGGGTCTCTAGTATGTGGACAGATTCCTTGCACTCTTTTACATTTGACTCTTTGGGTGAATATTATAATATAATCACATAAATTATATGTCCTGTATTAAATTGTTTCCCTTACAACCCTAACTACAAGGTTTCAAGTATTTTAGACATTCCTTGTTAGTATTAGGTATTTCCATGGAAGAAGAGCTATGCATGCTGGAAATGAAGTCCTTGAAGCTTTATAAAGGAAATGTATATGTTTATATTTCTGTATATGTAAGTATGTGAATATGTACATTTTGCATTTTATATGAAGAAAATGCCACTTCTGTTTAAATTATTTTTTTATAGGTTTGGGGTTTTGAGATTTACTGGTGAAATCAGTTATGGAAAATAAAGAAACCTGACCTAAAAAAAGAGTTAGCAATTTATTTGGCTGGTTGACTGAAGTATGGCTCAAAATATGACCCACTGTAAATGAGCTAGAAAAGTCTGCTATTCCTTGATTTACTGTTGGTGAAAGTATTCAAAGGCTTAGGGAAATGGGAATGCTAGAGTAACCCTTTACACTAAGGGGATCCAGAAAATACACACTTCAATAACACATTAAGAAACAGATTTGCAAGGAGAGCATCAACATCCTTGAAGATACCCCCAGTTTTTTCTATATGCCAGATCTTAAGTGGAGACCACAGGCAGTCAATTGGAAAACTTAAAGGTAGTGGGTTTAATTGGGTCCCAAAACTGTCAATGCTCAACCACCAAAGACAAGGTATGTGTCTTTATTATCATGGCCAGCAGAAGTCTGACGAGTCATAACCTTGGTTGACTAGTCATGGTGTTTCCAACATTGTGGCACCTCCTGTGGTCTCTGTCACCACTCTGGAACATGGTGCTCTGCAGCTTTTTCCTCCAAGCAAAGTTTTTTAGTTTTGCTGTTTCAAAGCTGCAAAAGGTGGAGACGTGCTGCTACCCCGGATGGCCTCAGGCCATCTTTTTTATTCCTTTGTTCCTTCTCAGCAATCAGTCCACAGCTTCCTGGCCAAACTCACAACATTTTAAATCATCCTGCTGGGCTCTTTGCTCTTGATTCACAACATAAATCTGGCTAAAAGCCCCCAACAATAGCCATGCCACCGCCTCAACATTCGACTGCCTTGAGATTTCTTTTGCCAGATTAATCATCCATCACCCTTACTCTCAGTTTCAGGCAAAGTCTCTGGGCACAAGAAGAATGCAGACAACTTTCTACCAAGCTGTAACACACATCTTGTGGAGTCCAACAACCAATGCAGTCCTTCTTCCTAGCAGAAACCTCCCAAGCCTGGTCTTTACTGGCAGGCTTTCTATCAGCCTTCTGGTCTCCTGAGCTCTGACCAGAATCTCCCATGCAGAACAGCCTAAGCTCTTCCAGCTCCATGCATTCAGATGACATCTGTGAACCTTTCCAAACTCTTTCCACAAGCCATTTCCAAAGGCTCTTGAAACACATGGTCAGGTACAGTCATAGCAACAACCCCACTCCTCTGGTACCAAATTCTGTCATGGTTACTTTTCTTTCATTGCTGGGACAAAATGCCTGATGTTCAAAACGAAGGACAGAAAGGTTTATTTCTACAGTTTTTTGGAGGTTTCAGTCCATACTCAGCTGGCTCCAAGGCAGGATGGCATGGCTGAGGGGCAACCATTCATGGCAGCCACAAGCAAGCATGAACAGAGCAAAAGAGAGAGAAAACACACCTTCTTCCCTCCCTTGTATAGTATACGGGCTCTGCCCCTGGGTGGATACAGCACTCACACCACCAATCCCAGTGCTAGACAATGAACCAATCACAAACACTAGATTCAGCCACATCCATGATTGCACACGGCTTGTGGGGGGGCATCCAAACACAAACCATAGCAACTACCATCTATGGTCTTCTTTTCTTTTTCTTTCTTTCTTTTCTTCTTTCTTTCTTTTTTTGTCAGTACTGGGGATTGAGCTCAGGGCTCATGCATGCTAGGAAAGTGCTCTATCACTGAGGTACATCTCAACCCTTTCTTCATTTTTATTTTGAGATAGGGTCTAAATTACCCAGGCTGGACTCCAAGTTGCAATCCTTTTGCCTCAGCCTCCTAATTAACTGGGATAACAAGTGTGCACCACTATTTTTAGCTAGGATTTGTTGTATTTTTTAATGTTCTATGGTACTAAATCCTTTCTAAGTGTGTAGCTTATCAAGGTAATTATCCAGGGTTATAGAGGCAGCAAAAACATTAAAATAATAATATAATCATTCACAAAAAAGTAATTATGGGGCAGATGTGGGCCTCAAACTCATAATCATTGAATCCTTAAACAGTTATTGTGTGATTTTCCTGGTTATTCTCTGAGTTCTATTCTTTTTATTAGAGTCACATCCCTGACCCTCTTACCTTATTTTCTGCTTTTCCCAGTGCTCACTTGTTCATTGCCTCCTTCTTATCAGTCAGCTCTTTCCACTTCCCCCTTTTATCTTACTTGCTTACTCATTACAAACGAGGGCATAAAAACCCAGAAATGTATATCAATTGCACCAAAAAGATTGTTAAATATTTTAAGAAGTGGGAACTTACCTCATAAGTTTTTTTGACAGTGACTGTAAAAATCACCTTGGATTTATACTTCACCCAACTCAGTTATCTATTGGACTTCAGTTTTTTGTGCCCGTACTGTGCCAAAAGGACCAAGAAAAATGCAAAGAGGCAGAGAGGATACAAAAAAGAAGGAATAAGGTTCAGTCCTCCTCTTCAAAAAACTTGCAATCTCTGATGAAAAAAAGGCATATACTCATTACAAAACAATGCAAACTAATGGCTGATGGGCTTAATGTACCAGCCAAGAATACATTATTTCATGTAACCTTATCTAGTTGTGTGTTAGCTATCTGTTGCTCCATGACAAATCACCAGGAAACTGAGTGATTTAAAACAAAAAACACAATTGTTATCATTTCTGTGGGTGAGAAATCTGATACAGTTGGCTAAGGCTATAGATACCTGAAGATTTTACTGGACTGGAGAATATACTCCTCCAGGTGTTGACACGTGACTGGCAAGTTGATGCTGAGCTCTTGGCAGATGGCCTCAGTTCTTTTCTCTGTAGGTCTCTCTAGGGAGCTGCTTAAGTGTCTTCATGACCACTTAGCATATTGTGCCACATTCTTGGTAAATGATTGTATCCCTTTTGACTATAGCCAATTTAGTGGATATTTGGCATTGTCTCATTGTAATTTTAATTTACATTTCCCTAGTAACTAATGATATTGAAGTTGAACATCTCATGTGCTCATGTGCTTGCCATGTGTATATTTTATGAATGAAGAGCCCAAATTTTTTTCATTTATATTTGAGGAGATTTTCGGTTAGTTTTAATAGTTCTTTTTTACATTCTGGATACAAATCCTTTATTAGATATATGATTCGCAAATATTTTTCCCCAGTGGTTTATCTTTTCATTCTGCTGGTAGTATGCTTTGAAGAATAGATATTAGTTTTAATGAAGACCACTTTTTAAGTTTTTCTTTTGTGGCTCTTGATTTTCCTGTTGAATCTAAGATACCTTTGATAAATCCAAGGCCACCAAGATTTTCTTGAATTTTTTCTTTTGTAAGTGTTATAGTTTTAGTCTTCACATGTAGGATTTTAATATATTTCAAATTAGTTTTTATATGTGATCTTAGGTTTTTGTTAATTGTCAGTTTTTTATTCAGCAATATTTCTTTGAGATCTCATATGTATACATAATGAGCTTCCTTGTTAATTTTTATAGCCAAATCATTGCTCTGATGGAGTTGTCATTCTAGTTGTGGGTAGACAGATGAAAAAACAGTACTATACATTGCAGTAAATGATGATATGGGAAGGACAATTATAGTTTCCAATAGATAGTTAGGGAGGCTCTCATTGAGAAATAGGTATTTTAATAAAGACTGAAGGAGGTCAGGGAATAGAGCACCAGATGGGGAGAACAGAAACCTGAAACCTCTGGAGGAGGGAACATAAGTACCAAATACCAAGCTCCATGTGTTTGGAGTAAAGTGAATGAAGGAAGTAACAGTGGGAAATAGTTAGAAAAGTAAATGGGTTGCATTGGACAGATTCCAGACCTTTTCAGGCTAAGAGGATTAGGGTTTTTACTCTGAGAAAGATGAGAAACTACTGGAGGGTTTGGAAGAGTGACATGATCTGACTTAGACTTGAGAGATTCATATTCTTCAAACAATTCAGAAGAGACCACAGGGAGAAAGACCCATTCAGAAGCTACTATAATCATCCAGTAAGAAATACTAGTAGCATGAACCAGGATGGTAGTAATGAGGTTATTGAGAAATAGCTAGATTCTAGATATACATTTTTTTGAGGCAAGTTTTTGCTATGTAGTTCAGGTGGGGGCTTAACTCAATACATAGCCCAGTTGGCCTCAGACTCTTGGTCCTACCTAGCGCTGGGATTACTCATATATGTGTTTAAAATAGTGCCAACAGCTGAGCGTGGTGGCACACGCCTTTAATCCCAGCACTTGGGAGGCTAAGGTAGGAGGAGCTTTGTGAGTTTGAGACCGGCTTGGGCTACAACATGAGCGCAAGGCAGGCCTGAACTACATAGTGTGACCCTGCCTCAAAAAAACTAGGACTGGGAGTTTGGCTCAGTGGCTTAAGCGCCTGTCTGGCAGGCATGAGCTTGTGAGTTTGATCCCCGGTGCTGGGAAAAAAAAAATAGTGCCAACAGGCTTTTCTGATGGACTAGATGTGGAATGTGAAAGGAAGAGAGAAATTAAGGATGACCCCAAAGTTCTGAGTCTCGGCATATGGAAGAATGAAGTACTTTTACTCCTTCTTCACCAACATAGTGTATTATCAAATGTTAGTTTTTGCTAATTTTAGTTCATGATGTTATCAAGGACCTAGTTTTATTTTTCTGTAAGTATCTCTATTCTGTTATTCCCAGACTTGTCTCTCTAAGATTGTAAGTTAGCTATAGCAACTCTAGGCATCATATCCGTAAGATTACATCAAGGGCCAGGGATATAGCTCAGCAGCATGGTGCCTGCCTGGCAAGTGAAAGGTTGTGAGTCTAATTCCTGGCACCAAAACAAACAAACAAACAAACACCAAACCAAAACAAAAAAAAAGCATCAAAAAGGAAGAAAAGAAGCCTTGTCTTCTTTATCTTACATTCTGAAAAACTACATTTTTCCAGTACTGGGGATTGAAGTCAGGGACTTTGCACTGAGTTCTACTTGTAGCCTTTTTCTTTTCTTCTCTTTTCTTTTTTTCTGGTACCAGGGATTGAAATCACGACTTCGTGCTTGCCAGGCAGTTCTTTTTTAAAAAACTTTTAGACAGTGTTTCACTAAATTTCCCTGACTGGGCTCAAACTCATGATTTTCCCATGAAGAGCTTCCTCACCAACATTCCCCCCACAGTTTCAATATCATTAGCTAAAATTCTACCATATGGCCAGGAATTTAGCTCAGTGGCTCAAGCACTTGCCTAGTAAATGCTTAGTTCGATCTCTGGTAGAAAAAAAAAATCTACTATGTGCCCATGTTTAATGGAATACATCCACCATTTTAACCATTTTAAACCAACTACAGCTTATTTCATAGAGCTAGAGTTGGAGCCCAGCACTCTTGAAACACACAGCCAAACATAGGAATGTGGTTACTCTACAAGTTACCAAGGTAGAAGAGAGAGTACTGGTCTTTGGGGCAGGTGGGCAGCAAAATCTACCACACCAGGCTAATAGATTTGGACTACACTCTGCTGGGATAAGGAACCACTAAAGGACTTTAAGTCAATAAGTAGCAAGATTAGACTTCACAGTAACGTCAGACTGGAAGGGCCCTCAGGAGAGGTAGAGCTATCAGATGGAAGGCTTTATTCAAAGATATTTTAAGATTTTAGAGCTGGGCATAGTGGCACACACCTGTATTCCCAGCACTTGGGAGGCTGAGGCAGGAGGATCACTGCAAGTTCAAGGAAAACCTGGGCTATGAAGTGAGTTCAAGGCCAGTTTGAACTGCATAGTGAAACCCTGTCTCAAAAAGACAAAAAAAAAAAATTAGATTTTAGGCACTTAAACTAAGAACATCTAACGTCCAATTGAATGGAAATGGGGAAAGAAACAGAGGGAAGAGATTCTGTCACACAAGTTCCTGGTTGAGTGAATCACAGGGTATTTTGTTAAAGATGGGAACATAGATGAAGGCAGTTTGGGTGAACACAGTTAAGAGTGAAAAGCTAGTAAGTTTGGTTTTGAACAGTGTTGTACCTTAAAGACACATGAAGAGAGAAGAGTAAACATGGAGTGTGCAGCTGACATTACTAACTCTTTCAGCGGTTAGAGCTGGGTGGAGTGTGGAAGGAAGGAGAACTGGCAAGGGGAAAGGGAACAACAGAAACCAAAGGCGAGCTACCGATATGTAGTATGAGATGGGTTTGGCTGAGTTGGCTCACGGTTGAGCATCAAGGGGATCTTGAGAAAATTTTAAATTTAATTGTAAACAAGTTTTTAAACAGAAGTTAAAAACCTGTTTTGAAATATGGGTTTCTGTAATTTGTTTCAACATGTTGAGTTACAACAAATAAATAGAAATAGTATCAACCCTTTTTAAATTTGGCCTGCTGACTAGAAACCTGAGGACTCAGCCCTGTGAACTGATAACCAGATAAACATTGCAGGTTTTTGTAAAGAATTGTGTTTAGGTACATTTTTTTGCATGGTCTTTAAAACCTCACATTGGATTTCTGGGAAGATGGTGGAGCAGTAAGCAGCAGAGAAAACAGCCTCTCTGAGAGTCACTGTTCAGGCGGTGGAATATAGCACACTGAGGAAGACAAGAAGTAAGGAAATGGGTCCCTTGGCCTCAGAGAGAATCTGAAGTATGAATTGAAGCCCACAGAGAGAGTAAAAAGAAAAACTTCAACAAAGAAGAAGATGGTAGCTGGCGGCACCTTCAGCTGGACTCACTGTGTGAGAGGAGTTGTTGGAACCTGGGGACACATGATCACTGTGACAGTGACAGCTGGTGACCCCAGAGGCCTCTGCAAAGAGACATGGGAGTGGAAGGGAGTGGTGGACGTGGAGGACTGCACTGGTTGGCAGTGAGTGCGGAGGACTCAGTCCTCCAGTGGGAGGGAGCAATTGGCCGGGAGCCATTTCAGAGTCAGGCTGGATAAGCTTAGAACCAGAACTGCTGCCAGCTTCCTCCAGCAGCTCCTAGCTGGGCACAGAGCCATGGAAATTGCTTGGACTGCAGTGAGCCCAATGAGTCTGGTCTCAGAGCAGGGCTGCTAAGGTTATTTACTACTCCGCCATAAAGCAATGGCTGGCTGGCTGGGATAGAGTGGCATGATTTGGGACTCTGTCTCCAGAGGCTGTCTACTAGTGAACTCAGAGAGAATCCTGGAAGTGAACAATTTGCTTTTTGTTTTGAGGGTTTTTTCTTTCCTTTTCTTGTTTGTTTGTACTGTTTTGTTTTATTCAGTTTGTTTTTTATTTCTCTTTCTCTTTCAGTATTTTTTTATAAGTGTGAGAGTGGTTCCTAACCTATTTGTGGGTGTGGTTCTGTTCTGTCCTACCTTTCATCTCTTCCTACTCTCTTTTCCTTCAGTCTTCTGCACAAGTTTCCTCAGCTTGGCAGGATCCATCTTTGTCCTCCAGCCTTACTTGTAATCTCTTTCTCTTTTTCCACTTCTCTATTTTCTCATTAATCTGTTTTAAATTTTAACCCCAAGGGCAAAATTGACACATTATGGACTTACATATTGCATATAATTATCTGGTTTGTTTTACATTTTGTTATATAATCACAAATCTAGTTCATATGATTAAAAGTTACAAATTAAGGGTCAGCTCAGTTTGTTGTTTTATAGGCTGTTTGATGCTATTGGTACCACTGTAGCCAAAATTAACATAATCCTTCTAAATAGCCATTGGCCCTGATAATCCATGACTGAGATTAACTATGGATCACAGAAAATACTATGGCAAAGTGTCAAAGAACCAGGGACTAGGCTGCACGAGCAACAACTTTTCATCTCCAACAAATTGAAGAGGTAAGATCTTCCAACAGACTCAAAACCCAAAGTCCAGCTATACCTGGAAGATACCACAGAGAAGTAATCATCACCTAAGTGTCCTAAATATCACCAATAAAGCAGCCCACCATAGGCATCTTACAAGCATCAACCAGGAATTAAACTAAAAAAAGAAAAGAAATGAGAAGACACTTAAATGCAATACCAGACATCCAGTTCACCAAAGGCAAACCCAGGGGGCAAAGAGGTGGGACAACCCCAAATCCCCCCACCAGGACTCTCTGAACTGGTAACAACAAAGCAATTGAAGGAGGTGCTGGAAAAAAGAAATCAGAAATAATATCTCAAATAACTACAGAGATTACCAAAATACACACCATGTTTAGCAACGTTAGAGCAGACAGAGACAAAAAAATGGACGAGCTTAGGCAAATTATGGAAGCTCAGCATAGGAAACAAATGGAATCCATAAAGCAGATTCAAGCAGATATCCAGGAGAATAAAAACTCCATTAAAAGTATTCGAAGTAGATTAGGCCAATGTAAGGACAGGATCTCAGATATTGAAGACAGGCTTGCAGTTAGAGACCAGGAAAAGAAAGATTTCTCAAAACTAGCAAGAGAACATGAGAAATCAATCCAGCAGCTGCTAGATGAGAGAAAGAAAAATAACTTAAGATTAATTGGAGTCAATGAACAAGCAGGAGATACCACAAATGACGCTAAAAACATGTTCATAGACATTGTGACAGAAAGCTTTCCTGGTAGAGAAAAAGAATTTGATATACAAATAAGTGAGGCATATAGAACTTCAATGAGCAATGATCAAAAAAAAAATCTACAATCAGGCATATCATGGTCAAGATTCCAGAAATTCAACACAAGAATAGAATCTTAAAAGCTGTTAGGGAAAAGAAACAAATTACCTATAAAGGAAAGCCCATCAGAATCACAGTTGACTTCTCAGCACAAGCTCTCAAGTCAAGGAGAGCTTGGAGTGAAGTACTCCAAGGTCTAAAGGAAAACAACTTTCAACCCAGATTGATGTATCCCACAAAACTATCTTTTAAAATTTATGGAGAAATAAGATACTTCCACGACAAAGAACATCTGAGGAAATTTACGACCACCAAACCAGCACTCCAAAATGTTCTGAAGGACATACTAGAAAAAGATAATAAGGACTACAGCTCCATGAACCCCAACAGAAGGAATCCAAAAGGAAAGGCAAACAATTAGAGGGAAGGAAAAAAAAAGGGGAAGCCAACAATAGGAAAATAACATGACAAGGGTAAGTCAATACATATTAGTCTTAACCATCAATGTTAATGGTCTCAATTCACCAGCCAAGAGACACAGACTGGAAGAATGGATCAAGAAGCAAGATCCAACAATATGCTGCATACAAAAAACACATTTAATTCAAAAAGAAATTCATAGACTGAAAGTCAAAGGATAGAAAACAATACTCCATGCAACAGGAACCCAGAAAAAAGCAGGCGTAACTATTCTATTTGCAGACAAAGTGAATTTCAAGTCAAGACTGATTAAGAGAGATAAAGAAGGTCACCACATTCTCACAAATGAAACAATCCAAGAAGGAGACATAACAATCACAAATATATATGCAACAAATACTACTGCACCCAGGTACATAAAACAACTTCTAATGGACATAAAAAATCAAATAAGCCCTTATATGACTGTATTGGGAAACCTCAATACCCCACTGTCACAAAAAGATGGATCAACCAGACAAAAAATCAATAGTCAAATATTAGAACTAAATCAAACTTTTGAGCAAATGGACTTAGTAGATGTCTATAGAGTGTTCCACGCCACATCATCAGAATACAAATTCTTTTTAGCTGCACATGGGACACTCTCCAAAATGGACCATAGAACATGCTTAAGTAAATGTAGAGGAATTTAATTGTCCCGTGCATACTGTCAGATCACAGTGCAATGAAATTGGAAATCCATACCAAAGGAAACCACAAGAACTTCATAAGCACATGGAAATTAAATAGTACCCTACTGAACAACCAATGGGTCACAGATGAAATTAAAGAAGAAATTAGGCAGTTCTTACAGTTGAATAATAATGACAATACAACATACTGGAACTTGTGGGACACAATGAAAGCAGTCTTAAGAGGGAAATTTATAGCAGTAAATGCCCATGTCAGGGAAACAGGGCAAGTGAATATAAACAACTTAATGTTGAACCTTGAACTTCTAGAAAAAGAAGGGCAGGCTCAACCAAAAGCTCATACAAGGGAGGAAACTATAAAGATTAGAACAGAAATTAACACACTGGAGACTAAAAATAATACAGTGAATCATGAATCAAGGAGTTGGTTCTTTGAAAGATTAAATAGAATTGACAAACCCTTACCCAACTTTATCCAAAAAAGGAAAGAAAAGACTCAAATCCACACAATTAGGAATGAAAAGAGTGAAATCACAACAGATGCTGCAGAAATCCAGAAAATCATCTATACCTACTTTGAAAACTTGTATTCTAATAAGATGGAAAATACAGAAGAAATGGACAGATTCCTAGATACATATGAATTACCAAAGCTGAATCAAATAAGATATAAAATCCTAAATAACCCAGTATAAATAAATGAAATCAAAGATGCAATTAAAAACCTATCAACAAAGAAAAGCCCAGGCCATGAGGGATTCACTGCTGAATTCTACAAGAAATTTAGTGAAGACCTAACACCACTACTTCTCAAACTCTTTAATGAAATTGAAAGGGAAGCAACACTCCAAAATTCATTCCTGGAAGCAAGAATTAGTCTGATTCCAAAACCACAGATGGACCCAACTAAGAAAGAGAATTACAGTTCAATCTCCATAATGAACATCGATGCAAAAATCCTCAATAACATACTGGCAAACAGACTGCAGCAAATCATCAAAAAGACTGTACACTATGATCAAGTGGGATTCATCCCAGGGATGCAGGGATGGTTCAACATATGTAAATCCATAAATGTAATACACCACATTAACAGAGCCAAGGACAAAAATCATATGATCATCTCAATAGATGCAGAAAAAACTTTTGACAAAGTCCAGCACCTGGTCATGATAAAAACCTTACAGAAAATTGGAACAGATGGTCTTTATCTCAATCTGATAAAGGCCATCTATGACAAACCAACAGCCAACATCAGACTACATGGACAAAAACTGAAAGCTTTCACTCTAAAATCAGAAATAAGACAAGGATGTCCACTTTCTCCACTCTTATTCAACAGAGTCCTGGAAACTTTAGCTGGAGGAATTAGACAAAAGAAAGAAATAAAAGGAATAACAATAAGAAAGGAAGAAGTTAAACTATCGTTATTTGCAGATGACATGATACTCTACTTAGAAGACCCCAAAAACTCCACCAAAAGACTTTTAGATTTAATAAGCAAATTCAATAACATAGCTGGTTACAAAGTCAACACTCAAAAATCAATAGCCTTCTTGTACACGACAAACTCACTGAGAGAGAAATCAGGGAAACAATACCTTTTACAATAGCATCCAAAAAAATGTAATACCTAAGAATCAATCTAACAAAGGATGTAAAAGATCTCTACATTGAAAACTATAATACTCTGAAAAAGGAGATTGAAGAGGATATTAGAAAATGAAGAGACATTTCATGCTCTTGGGTAGGAAGAACTAATATAGTGAAAAGGGCCATACTTCCAAAGCTATTATACAGATTCAGTACAATCCCAATCAAAATTCCAATAGCATATCTCACAGAATTAGAGAAAACAATCCTAAAATTCATCTGGAACCAGAAGAGACCTAGAATAGCAAAGGCAATCCTTGGTAATAAATATAAGACAGGGGGCATCACAATTCCTGACTTGAAATTACACTAGAAAGCTACTGTGATAAAAATAGTGTGGTACTGGCAAAACAAAACAAAACAAAACAAAACAAAACAAAACAAAAAAACAGGCCCACAGATCAATGGAATAGATTAGAAGATATAGAAACAACTGCAGACACACTAAGTTACCTTATCTCTTACAAAGGTGCCAAACACATTCACTGGAAGAAAGATAGCCTCTTTAATAGATGGTGCTGAAAAAACTGGCTCTACACATGCTGAAGATTAAAACTGGACCCATATCTTTCATCATGTACTAAGATAAAATCAGAATAGATCAAAGATCTTAATATTAAAACAGAAACATTAAATCTGCTGCAAGATAGAGTAGGTAAAACTCTTGAAAGCATTGGTGTAGGCAAAGGCTTTATGAACAAAATCCAGATTGCACAGGAACTATTGCAAAGAATCAACAAATGGAATCTTACCCTACTGAAAAGCTTTTGCACAGCAAGAGAAACCAATAGAGTGAAGAGACAACACACAACATGGGAGAAAATATTTACCAGCTGTTCCTTAGACAAAGGATTACTATTGAGAACATATAAAGAACTCAAAAATATCAGTCCTCCCAGATTTAAGGACCCAATCCAAAAATGGGCATCTGAGATGAATACACACATCTCAGATGAAGAAATATAAACAGCAAATAAATACATGAAAAAATGTTCAACATCACTGGTTATTCAAGAGATGCAAATTAAAACAACCCTGAAATTCCACCTCAACCCAGAAAGAATAGCTAGTAACAAGAAATCAACCAATAACAAATGCTGGAGGGACTGTGGGGAAAAAGGAACCCTTCTCCACTGTTGGTGGGAATGCAGACTGGTGCAACCACTGTGGAAATCAGTGTGGATATTCCTCAAAAAACTAGGATTGGAGGTCCCATTCAACCCAGCTATTCCCCTTCTGGGTGTATTCCCCCCAAAATTAAAAACATCACACCCCAGTAATATATGTGCACCCATATTTATAGCAGCACATTTTATAATAGCCAGATCTTGGAAACAACCTAAATGCCCATTGGCTGAGGGTTGGATTAAAAACGATGTGGTATTTTTATACAATGGAATACTACTTAGTCATAAAGAATGATAAACTGGACACTTTTATAGGTAAATGGATGCCCCTTGAGAACATAATCATTAGTGAAATAGATAAGACACACATGTGTAAATATCGTATTCTTTCATTAGTATGACAAGCTGAAAGAAAAAACATGCACACACGTGTAAGCATACGTGTATAAAAAATAGTTAAAATGGTTATCCTGTTGATTTTTCTGAGTTTGCTGAAGAGAAAGATTTGTACTGATTGTTGGGACAATTGAAGGCAGATGTCTTGTGCTCTGGGTGAATGATTTGGGGATGTCAATGCAAAATGTATGTACCATTGTTACCCCCTGACTGACATGCTTTGAAATTTTGTTATAGTTTTTTTTTCTTCTTCTTTTTCTTTCTATTTATCTTTGAATAAAATGGATTTAAAAAATCAGATTAAACTGAAAATTTAATGCACACACACACACACACAAAAAAAAAGAATTGTGTTTAACAAATACCTAGGGCATGTGGAATTATTAAAGGAAGTATGTATGGTCCAAACCAAACAGTCAAAAAAAGGTTTGCAAAGAAAGTGTAATGAGAGTCTTAGGACCAAATGTAGAAGTTTTTTTTCTGCTTTATGACAGTAGTTATTTATATCTTCTACTTTTAGAGAATATTTCATTGTACTTTTGAATATCTATATAGATTAACCTTAAAACTCAAGAAGACAACTTCAATACATTTCAAAAAATTATTTCATAACATTTATTGAGTTCTTCCTATGCTTACCTTATTTCAGGAACTGAATTGGGCTCTAGAATGAATAAAAATGCCTGATATGTGTCCAATTTTGTGGTTAATCCCAACTTTATGCAACTACTTTACTTGTGATTTCTGAGGCCTAGACAAAATTTAATACTTGAAGCAACCTGGGGATTGCACAACAGAAAAGAAATCTGAGAAATGAGAATTAAAGGAGAAAGAACATGTTAGAAAACTAACCAGGTTGAGAAAGTCTGGAGGGAAAAATAGTCATCAGAGACTGGATATATCAATTGGACAATGCCAAGCAATTAGAACCACTTATAACCTCTGCAGCGTTTACCCCAGAATGGTCAGCTTTTATCAACAACTGTCAGCAGCCCTGTGTTTCCTATCCACTCTCAAATTCAGGACCAACTAGATCATAGCATGTGCTCACCCCAACCCGCTCAACCCAAACAACCACATAAAATGCCCTGCTTCTATTTAGCTGGCCTCCAGCTTCCCCAAGTTAATACACCTAAGTCTGGGTATAATCAAGTCCTCTTTCCTTTTACCTTACATATTAAGCTTTTCCACTCTTCCTACAGCCTTTAACATTGCTAAATGCAAGTAACATTGACTGTCCCCGGTTATAGCCTGCTTTCGATAAAGTAGCCTCTTTGTTCTCATATGAGTGGTCTTTGCTTTTCCCCACATTCATTTATTAATCATGCAGTAGTCAAGGTGTATGTGCCAGACAGTGGCCAGTTTGTGATTAGGTGGAAGCCCTAAGCATATTCAGAGTGGTAAGTCAAACAGAGGCATGTGTAAAGGAGGTGTAGGTCCATAGGTCCGGGAAGGCTGTTAGAGGAAGATGACCCTTGGGCCCTGGTAAGGAATGAGCAAGAGTTGGCTAACAGGCAAGAAAGGTTATTCAAGGCAGGTAGGGGAGGGGGATAGAATAAGTAAAACTCAAGAGGCCGGCAATACCGAGGCTGCCTTGCTGGGAGAAGTGCTGCAGAAAACGCAGCAGTGGCAAATCATGGACAAGGATGAACGTGAAGAGTAAGGAAATGCTTAGGTTTTATGATGTGCAAGGGCTCCTTCTTGGACTTAAGAGCCAAGGCCGGAGTAAACAAGGAGAATCAAAACATAACGGAGCTGCCTTTGTATGGCTCACTGCAAGGTCCAGAAGGGCACTGACACAAAAGCTCACAATGTTTGACACACTGTGACAATCAATAAATGCTTAATGAATGGAGTTCGGCACTTTGGTGTAGATCCCATTTTTTCTAATTTATGCTGTTCAAACGAGGTAAGACAATAGAACCGGGACATCAGTTTGGGAGGCGATAGGAAGGTTTAAAGGGGAATAACTGCCATTCCGGAGGGAAAGACTGGTGGGCATGAAATCTCCACAAAGTTGCGGGCAAACGTTACACTTCTATCGCGAACGCCTCGAGACCCACAGGAGAGACTGGAATCTCTCCATTCTTGGAGTGGTCGTGGAAAAAGCTGTCCGCAGAGAATTCGCACCAACTAGACAGCACCAGACCCAGACGTGGAGTCCGGTCATCTCTTACCTGTGTGCCCAATTTCCCGCCCCTCCAGGCGGAGTCTCGGCATACCCTCTTCCTATTGGATGCTATTAGCAGTGCTAGGGCGGGCATTAGAGGCCAACGTTCTCGAGGATTGGCCATCCTAAAGCTGCGGCGGCGTGAAGGGCGGTCCCTCTCTCGGGTCCCCGTCAGTCATTGGTTCCCTGAGGTTTCCTTGGGGACGTGGCGCCGCTGCGGACCCGGCCCTTCTTCCGGCTGCTCTGGAGACCGAGCGAGCAGAACTGGACTCAGCCAAGCGGAACTAAGGGACTGGCAGTCGCTCGAGCCCGTGAGTGGGTGCACGAGAGAGCCCGGGGCCGGGAGGGACTGGGAGCAGAAGTGGGGACCGCACCTCCTGGGGACGGCGGGTTCCTCTGAGGACGCCGCTGGCGTACAGGAAAGCGCTGCTCCCAGGATGCTGGGGAGGTCCGCTGGGCCTGAAGACTGAAGCTGATGGACACAGAGGAGTCCCGAGCGTGGGTGAGAGATATGGCAGACTCAAGTAGGTCTGTCTTGTGGTTGGTGTTGGAATCCTGAAACACAGCTAACTGTTTCCAGGTGGCAGATTTAGGAGATGCCTCGGACAAGAAGGCCAGCTTCTCAGGGCAAAAGGAAAAGGAGG
This sequence comes from Dasyprocta punctata, assembly GCA_004363535.1. Taxonomy (NCBI): domain Eukaryota; kingdom Metazoa; phylum Chordata; class Mammalia; order Rodentia; family Dasyproctidae; genus Dasyprocta; species Dasyprocta punctata. The sequence continues at coordinate 9,574 of RJWM01004643.1, read as the reverse complement.
TGACAAACGTTGAGATCACTGAAGGGAACCCATGGCTAGGTAAGACTGCACATCTTCATTGCAGGGGCCTCACTGGAAGATGGCAGGCAGGCATGGGGGGCTTTGGGAAATTACAAGTGAGGTTTGCCCTGAGACTGGCCTGGACTTTGCATCTTGGTCAGGTGTATGCAAAGATGGTCAGAGTTGTTCTTTTGAAGGCAGGCACAGTAATAGTTTTCAGCACATAATCCCGTGGAGAGAGTGGCCTTGCTCAAGTCTGAAAATTGCTAGGGTATAATGTTTTTTCAAATTTCCATCTGAGCAAAGCTAGGTTTGAGAAAGTTAAACAAAGAGTTGTCTTTTTTTTTTTTTCTTTTCCTTGAAAGCAGATAGGCTGAGAGATCCTCTTAAGTCAATATGGAAAGTAAACTTCAGATCTGAATACATTTATTCATACATTATACTACTCTGAAGCTTTTAAAAAGGGTTAGTGTGGATCTACATGTCCTAATATGGGATAGGTGGAAAACAGAATAAGCGAGGGAAAGATGCAGAACAATAGATATGGTATATTTGTGTAAAACCAAGAAAGTGGAGATATACAGAAATACATTACCTTGTATATTGCCATATGTTTATGTCTGTATACTCAAAGAATATCCCTGGGAAAGTACATAGAAACTGATAGCAATGATTGTCTCTAGGAAGTTGTGGGGTGGGGCAAAAGATTTACTTTTCAGTATATTCTTTTGAGTTGGTTTTTGTTTTTATCAAGTGCATATGTAATGTATGAAAACATTTAAAAAATCAGTTGAATAAGTTTTCTGACTGTTCAGTTTCTTGACAGCGTGCCTGGTAAGAATGTTTCAGTTGCTCTGAACCTCTGGCCTTATGAAGGTGCCCAGGAGACTGGTGATCTTTTCATTAGCATAAAATTCTTTGAATTTCATTCAAAACTGCAGTGTTTGAAAAAAGAACTGATAGCCTTTTTAAAATTTGAGACTAGAATAACATTTAGATTTCTGTTGACAGTGGATTTGTGCCCTTATTAGGGTTTCAGTCCAATTTAAAAACGAGTTTTAAGCACTCAACCTTACTCTTAACTAATTTTTGTCTCATTTCAGGATCAGTTTTTCTTACCTCTGCCCAGCTTCCTGGTACTTCACTGTTCCCACAGTGAGCCCATTTCTCCCTCAGCGAGTGGCATTCTTGGGAGTATTCTTCATATCCTGTCTCCTTTTACTTATGTTAATCATGGACTTTCGATATTGGGGTGCTTCATTACCAAGCGACAGGTTGTATGAAAGGTGAGTCAGCTTTAGATCACTTTGATTAGTTTTGCCACTGAAATCATAAACATTTTGATAAGCTGTTTAACACACTATTACCTTTGACCCTTTGGGGGGATTTTGTTAGTAAAGTTGATGCTATTTATTACATAAGGAAGATCTTACATCCATTTTGAGTACTCTTTTTGAGATGTGGTCTCAATGTGTAATTCAGTCTGGCCTTTGAACTCATTGTGTAGCCCATGGTGGCCTCAAACTCATCGAGATCCTCCTGGCTCAATCTCCCAAATGCTAGGATTACAGGTGTGTGCCACCACACCTGATTTTTAAGTACATTTTTATAATTCCATTTTGTTTCTTATTGGCTTATTAGATATAATATTTTTCAAGTGACTGTTTTAGGGTTTGTAGTATTCATGTTTAATTTACTGCAGTCCACATCTTCCTGGATAATGTAAGAACCTAACAGCAGTTGGCTATGGTAACAATTCCTGGCACTCGGGGAGACCGAGGCAAGAAGATTGCAAGTTTGAGCCTTGTTGTTGTTTTCTCCATGATTCATGATTCTTGTTTGGAAGCAAACATTTGCTGAGAGCTTGTTATGCATGATGTAGTGCTACACACTAGAGGTACAAAGAGGAATGAGGTTAGCCCTTGGATTCTTGGGATATATGAATTTTAGGTTTTTAATTAAATTTGGAAGTTTTTTGACCATTACTTCTTCATACATTTTTGTGCCCTCCCCGGCTTCTCATTTGGGTACTCCAGCTACATATATGTGGCCATTTTCCACAGCTCACTTATGTACTATTCCTATTTTTCTTTTAGTCTTTTTTTCTTTCGTATTTCATTCTAAATATTTTATTGCTGTGCTATCTAGCCCATTAGTATTTTCTTCTGTAGTGTCTAGTCTACTCATTCTATGCGGTGAAAGTTGAATAACTTGCTATAGAAAATACATCTGAATTATTTGATATACATTCAATACCATACTAATTGCAGAGAAAATTTATATTATTTTATTACATGATTGATTTTGCTTCCTTTTTTGAAATTAGATTCTGCTGAGGTTGCAAAATTAAATGATGGCATGTAGTTTTCATCACCTTCAATATTTTCACATTTTTTACTTTTAAAAGTATTTTCATTGCTTCTCAGGTATGTGTTAGTTAGCTGACGTTGGGGTACACTTAAGAGCTCAAACTGACTTTAATAAAAAATAGTTTATTGGCTCACATAACTAGAAATCCAGAGATTCAGGGAACACAAGTTCAACACTGGCTAGGTGGATAGGAATATTGGCCTTCTTTCTGTTGTCCACAGTGTCAGCTTACTTAGTGGTTGCAAAACAGCAGGCAGTAGCAACAGGTGCAGCATGCATCACTCATGTCCTATAGAAAAGAGAAGCAGGTTTCCCATATCATTCTAAGAATGAAGAATCTTTCCCAAATCCTCTAGAAACTCTTCTTGAATCTTTTTTGGTCAGTATCAGGGCACATGCCTACTCTTTATTTCTTGGTCGTTTTCTCCTAAGAATTTTTCTTTTTTTCTTTCTTTTTATTTATTTATGTTTTTTTGAGATAGGTTCTTGCTATGTAGTTCAAGCTGGCCTCAAACTCTTATGTTGCCCAGGCTGGCCTCAAACTCTTGGCAATCCTCTTGCCTAAGCCTCCTGAGTGCTGGGATTACAGACATGTGCCATCACACCCAGCTCTTTTTGTTTTTGTCGCTAATTAATTAAATAAAAATTTACTGAGCAGTCTCTTTGTGTAGGTTCTAATAGGCACTAGGATATAGTGACTTTGATACTTTTTTTCCAAGAGGCTTATGTTTTCAACCTTTTCCTTCAGTAGCAATCTGTTCATATGTAATTTTTTTTTTTTTTTTTGAGACAGTGTCTCACTATGTAGCACAGACTGGCCTTGAACTTGCAGCAGTTCTCTTGCCTCAGCCTTCTGAATGATTGGATTACAAGCATGTGCCACCATGCCTGACCATATGTAGTTTTGAATCTTCCTGTCCATAAAAAGAAACACTGCATTACAACAGTGCTCAATAATTGGCCTTAAGAAACTTGTTAACTTTGGAGACTTAAATCCATAAATTGAGTTTCCTTAATGCTTATTGGGATTTATTTTTTGGTGTATTGGAAATTGAACCTAGGGGTTTTGTACAGAGCTACATCCCCACCCTTTAAATTTATTTTAAGACAGGGTCTCATTAAGTTGCTAAATTGCCAAGGGCTCAAACTTGCCATCCTTTTGCCTCAGCCTGCTAGGTGCTGGGGTAGGAGGCATGTGCCACCATACTTTGCTTTATTGGGATTTTTTGACACACCTGAGCACAGTTTCTCACTGGAAGACAGTGTGGTCTAGTTATGAATTACATATAGGTTAGTTAATATGACTAGAGAGCTATTAGCAGTAGTAAGGTGAAGTGGTTGATCAGTTTGAATCTGTTAAGTCATTTGAGGGGGTTAAATAACATCTGAAGAGCAGAGGAAAGACTTTAAAAAAGTTTTGAAGAGTAATATGACCTAAGTTAATTTTTAAAGAAAGTTCTCTTTGTTGGCATTGTGGAAAATGCATTTGAGGAGAATAAAAAAAAAAAAATAGAAATCAGGGAGGCTAATTAGAATGCTTCAGTTGGAATGATGATGTCTTGAACTTGGGTGGTGCCAATGTGGATAGAGAAAAGTAAAAGCATTTGGACAATATGTGTATAGAGGTATCTGATAGTTTTTTTGTGGCGGCGGGTGGGTAGTGATATTGAGGCTTGAACCTAAGACTTCATGCATGGTAGGCAGACAAGCACTCTACTACTGAGCTACCTCCCTAACCCTGATCCAACAGTTCCTGTAGCAGTGTACCCCAAGTGACTAGATGCAGTGTATACTTGTTATTTCGAATTAACTGAAACAAGTTGCCATAGAGCTTAGGAACACACAGATTGTCCCACTGTGATGGTATTACTAAATCCTAACTCCCTATGAAGTTCTGGTTGAGCAGCCATGTAAACTAGAGCTTGTTTTGGCAGCCTTCAGGAGTCTTTTAGGAAGCAAACATTTGCTGAGAGCTTGCCGCATGCGTGGCACTGTATTAGGCACTGGGTACAAAGATGAATAAAATGTGGCTCCTGAACTCAAAGTTCATGCTCTAGGAAGGGAGGCAAACTTGAAGGAGTAATTATTTCCTAGTTACACAGCAGCTGATGTATAGCTGTGTAGAGTCAGGAACAAAGAATCAGGAACTGCACAAACAATCAGGAACTATGTTCTGACTCAGTAATCAGAAGAGGCCCATGAGTGATAACTAAATTTGATATCATTCACTTCATGTCCTAAAAGTTCATGTACTTTACTGATAAGAGACTCACATAAAACCTTCTTGCTTCTCTTTTTACATAGTTTTAATTAGCATGGTTCTCTCATCTCACAACACAGCAGGTAACAGTGAGTTAGAATGGCAGAAGGTGAATGAGAGGATGTCAGTAGATGAAGGTACACAGATGATAATAATCAGTAATATCTGGCATCTTGACAGTGAGGCAAGGGAAAGGTAATATATTAAAAATAGACTCAGTACTGCTGAATTTCTACAGACAATTTGTATAGTGGTAAACAGGTCTATGTATTTTATTAAAACTTTTATTACACCAATAGTTTGTTAATGTTGACTTAAAGAATTGATTTTTAGTCATTATCTAAATCACTTAGGATCTTTAACAAATACTGTGCAAATAGTAGGGCTTCTTCTCAAAGGCATTGTAATATGCAGCCCAGGTTGAAACCCATCACGGTAAGGTTCATCTGTATTTACTTGGGGGAGGCAGTATTGTTGTACTGGGGAGAAAAGATTGATGTTTGGTCCTAATTGTTTGCAGTTGTGTAATGTTTGGCATACTCTTTACTGTTCTGAATTCTCATTTTCTTTATGTATATGTTGTTTGAATTAAAAGTAGAGCACCTGAACTGCTTGGTACGTTGACTAATCAGATGTGAGCCCTAGAATAGTATTTGAAATAATGTTGATTTTCCTATTATTTAATTTCTTTCTCTGCTCTGAAGGTATACACTGAAGATATGAGGCAGCATTATCTCCATTTAAAATTTTGCTTTCATAATTTATTTTTTGTGGCAGCTTCTACTCCTTAACAGTGGTGAGCAGTAACAAATAAGAAAGTGATTAAACAAATAACTAGGAATTGATGGAAATACTTATCACCTTAGTTCAGTAGGTAATAAAAAATACAAAAACTGGTGCTTCTAAGTTGTGGTTGTTATATTACTTGCATATATAATATAGTCTTTTTCCCCCTATTTAAATTGTTTCTAAGTTATGCAGTGAAAATTTTACCAGTGTTTTGTGGTGTTCTACAGAGTGTGCTGTGCTTCCAGGAACATCCAGGTGTCTTCACAGGAGCAAATTTGGAAACCTTTGATCCAGGAAAATGTACCTAGAGGAACATTGCATTCATTCTTCTGTGGTCTTGATAAATAAGGCATTACTTTAACTAGAAATGATTTTCTGTCTTGGATGTTGCATTTTGTTTTGGCCTGCTCTGTTTCTGGCCTTGCCTTGCTCATCCTTCTTTAGGTAACCTGGTCTTCCCCCACTCCCAGGAGGTCACCATATTGATGCCAAAGTTGTTACAGACACCTGTCTGGCATAGCAGACTACAGTCTAGAACTCTTGGGTGCAAGTGTTTCTCCTATCTCAGCCTCTGAAGCAGCTGAGACCACAAATGTGTGCCACTGTGCCCAGCTGTTTTTTTAATGTGTATGAAATAGTTAATGTTTCAAAAAAAATTCTAATTTAATGTTTTATACTGAAGACATTTTCTTTTTTCCCTTTTTTATTAGTATATGTTTGTGATATATAATAATTATATTCATCTTGAGAAATTGGTACATATACATATTGAATCTTGACCATTTTTATTCCTCCTTCCCTCTGCTTTCTTCCCTTTTTCCTCCTTCCCCAGCTCCCCTTCTTGTCTCCAGAGAGTCTACCTCACTGCTTCCTACCATCTCTTTTATTTTGCTCTTTATTTATGTTATGGTCTTCTCATAGAAGCAATGCAGTATTTAACCTTCTGTGTCTGATTTATTTAACTTAACATAATGGTCTCATGATTCATCCATTTTCCTACAGGTGACTCAGATTTATCCTCCTTGATGGCCGAGTAGTTCTCCATTGTGTGTCTACCACATTTTCTTTATTCTTTTGTTTGTTGATGGACACATAGACCACTTGCATGATTTAACTATTGTGAATTGTGTTGCTGTAAACATAGGTGTGCATGTATCACTTCAAACTCTGAGATGTAGCTAAATCAAATGCAATTTATAGTTTTAGTTTTTTGAGAAATCTCCGTATGATTTCCATAGTGGTTGTAGTAGTTTTTGAGGACTCTCCATACTGATTTTCCACAGTGGTTGTAATGTAGAAGGGTTCCTTTTCCCCCACAACCTTGCAATTCTAAACAATTCTAATAGTTGTATGGAACTAGAAGAGACTCAGAATAGCCAAAGCAATCCTGAGCAACAAGAGCAAAGCAGGAGGCATCACAATCTTAGATTTCAACTTATATTCGAAGTTACAGTAATAAAAACAGTATGGTACTGTCATAAAAACAGACATGTTGCCAGGTGTGGTAGCACACACCTCTAATTCCAGCACTTGGGAGACTGAGACAGGAGGATTACTATGAGACTGGTCTACACAATGAGTTCAAGACCAGCCTGAACTATACAGTGAGACCCTGTCTCAAAGAGGGAAAATAAATAAATAGTTAAAAAACAAAACGAAATGTATTGACCAATAGAATAGGACAGAGGATGTAAAACAATCCTTAACACCTTCAACCAACATGCTGTAGAAAAGATAGCTTCTTTAACAGATGGTCCTGGAAAGACTGGTTATTCATGTGCAGAAGAATGAATTTAGATTCATGTCTCTCATTCTGTACCAAAATCAAATCAAAATGAATCAAATACCTAGATATAAAAAGAAACATTGGGGTCAGGGATATAACTCAACATCATAAGTTCCTGCTTGGAAGCACGAGGTTGTGAGTTCAATTCCTGGTACAAAAAAAAAAAAAAAAAAAAAAGTAAAAACAAACCTTGAATCTGCTTGTAGAAAAAAATCGATGGAACTTTTGAAGAAATTTTAATTCAAAAATTTTCAGGTAGAATTTAGCATGTCACTTCTCAGATGATATGACCCAAGATTTTAGAAGCCTGTGTGTGGGTTTTCTCTCAGTAGTCTCAAAAACCAAAGAGTTGTACTTTTTCTTTATTGTGAATACTTTTCTTCTGGAAGGAGAAAGCAAAAGGTATGCATCAGGACTATAATTTAGGAAAAGGTAAATTTAGAAAGTGTAGGATATCTGTAGAGATACAATCTAAAGCATCCCCCTCCAAAGGAGATTTTATTTATGTCAACTTTAGGTTTATAGCTCATTTGAGTGGAAAGTACAGACTTTCCTATATTCCCACCCCTACACATGTATAGAAGTGGTGTGTTTTTAAGAATAGATGTTAGATATGTGTTTTAATAAATTATTTATGGAGTTTGTGCCATATAAGATATGCTCCAAGAATTTACTCAGACTTAATACATTAGTTTATTCATTCATCTACTCACTTATTCAACAGCTATTAAGTGGCATCAATGTCTGTGGCATCCAATAGGGTTAAGTATTGCCTACCAATGGTTATTTAAATTGAAATTAAAGTTATTATTATTTTTTCTTCTTTTTTTTTCTTTTTATCCTTGAATAAAATAGATTTGGAAAAGAAAGAAAAAGGTGGTGGGGGGGAAGGAAAAAATAAAAAGGAGAAGGAAAAAATGACATTAAAATTAAACAAAAAATTAGTTCTTCATTTGCATTGAGCAGATTTTAAGTGCTTGAGGGCCACATGTGTCTAGTGGCTTCTATTGGACAGTGCAGATATAGAATATTACTGATACCAGAAATGATTCTGGACAGTGCTAAGTCTACCATGTTTCAAGCACTGTCTTGGATACTTGGTAAATTGTTAATTTTTAATGTAAAGGGCACTTTTAGTGTGTAAACTTGTATTTTATAAGATAAATGGTAAAATGTTTTTACCTAAATGTTCTGTATATTTAGTACATTTTTAACTTAATATTTAATATTGTTCGCTTTTCAGAACCTCTGCTACTATCTCCATTAGAGGGTAAAATTTTGTGTGGTTGAATTACTGTCACAAAGAATATCTTTTATAGGTATTGAAATGTGGTGCCTTCATGTTCTTTCCCTATATGGGAATAACTGATGAGAGGTTTCGTGTCAGCAATGGGCTTGTACTGGCTTTCTTTCAGAGTTTCAACTTGTTAGAACAAATGAAAAAGAGGCATCATTTATGGTTAGAATAAAAAAAGACAAACTTTGGAATATTGAGTTGTTAAGTAGAACAATTCACAGATTTTTTTCTGGTACATTTGAAGGCACCTACTCATATTTATTCATTTACTTGATTTTCGTGATATTTATAGTATTTATAAGCAGGACTCTAAATTGCAAATGTTTGTGGCTATTCTGATTAATCTTACTAGGAGGTAAGTAATAACTTTACACAATATTACTGTCATCATTTATGCACAGCAACTTTAACTCTAACGTCATTATATTTGATCTGAGTCATGAAGAGCATTAAAGGGTATGATGACATCCAGCAAAGAGCTGGGAGCCACTTTCATTGACTTTTGGTATGTCAGCGAGTACTGTTTGACCTCTAAATGTGGTATCATTAGTGTTGATTTTGTAAGCTAGGCAATGATTTAGTCAGTTATAGCTGTAATACGGTTAATGTTCTCAGGATAATGGCAGTGAAAAGCCATGGTTTTCTAGTCCTACCTGGGGTGATGTATTTGTGGGTAATTTTCGTTTCAGATTAGAAAGAAATCTTAAGAGACAGGGTGTGGTCTGTGTGTGTGTGTGTGTGTGTGTGTGTGTGTGTGTTAGAGAGACAGAGACAGAGAGAGAGAGAGAGAGAGAGAATCAGACCTCTCTTGGGAAGGTAGATGTAAGGGATTCCAAAGCTTCTGGAACTGTTCTCCTGAACTTTAGGTCTTCTTTAGCGATTGACTTAGTGCAGCATAGCAAAGCAGAATGTCCACTAATGGAAGTAATTAACCATAACTGCCAAGGTCAGGACTGCAAATTGTAAGTGAAAAAATCGGGGAAATGTTTGGTGAGCCATGTTAGAAGCCAAGAAAGAGAAGTGTAAGATGCACGGTTAAGAAAGGTCATAATTCTTTTTTTTTTTTTTTTTT